>JAIUCT010000016.1:7229105-7275535 GCA_021307375.1 Tetraneura akinire | reverse complement strand
TATATTGTAGTATTGTACCGATTACATTTTTTACATTTATCATCCTACGTTCAATATAAATAATTTTACTGAAATTTAAACTAAACACCTATAAAAAAATTGCGTCTTGAGATTTTCCTAATATTTTGGAATTTTGTTAAGAATGTCAGTATGCTTCAATAAACTTTCAAAAATTTTCCAAATTTTTCAGCTTTTTTATTAATTTTATTGTAAAAGTATTGAGAAATGAGAAAAATATTCTTATGGATTCTAAGACTTTCATTTAAACTAAAAATAAGAATAACTAACCCATATGGACACGCGGAATTCAACTTTGGGGAGCTGCTAAAATTTCCAACATCGACCGTACCTAACCTAACGTTTATCGTTACGTGTAAAACCGGCTTAAAGCCCACAATCAAGTTAATTTGGTATTCATTAATTTACTATCAAAATTTCATGTAAAAATTACAAAAATAACATTTAAAATGTATATGTAATTCCTACTGTTTTTGTAACGTTAAATTTAAATAACCCTATATTATTAAGATATACCTGAATAGAAATTGTCAAGAATTGTGCTCCCAAGGATTCGACTTGTTCCTTTACATCAAACCGTGTGTCAAACGCGCGGACAATGGCTCCCATATTCTTAGCCTGGGCAATAGCGGCTAAACCGGCTACACCCCCGCCAATCACAAATACTTTGGCCGGTGGTAATTTTCCGGCCGCTGTTATCTGACCTAAAATATGCAAATATTTCCAATATTTATAGTATATAATTTTTATCTGGATATAAATAACACGCGTGACACGTTTGTGAAATTATTGCGAGTTCAAATTTCTTGTGTTAAAATATTATAACCAGTGGCATAAAATGATCTCAATTTATTGTACCGTAGAGTTTTCAATTACTCGTATTTTCAATTTTCAAAATAAGTTTGTACAAGCCAATTCACGCCACTGATTACTGATCACAACCACAAAGATAATTCTAACCGCCTAAAAATCTCGGATAATGATTTGCAGCTTCGATGATTGCTCTGTACCCAGCCACATTTGACATAGAACTCAGTGCATCAAAAACTTGTGCCCTCGATATTCTAGGGATACAATCCATTGCTGCAAAGTAAATTTACGTTACAATACGAATATTTTATATAACATCATTATTCTTATTATATAAATTCATTTAAGTATTGCGTGCGTGTATTAATATTTAATACCTACCGAAAACGTTCATATTTTTTTCCGATAATTTTTTGATTAAGTCTTGATTTATTGCCGGATAGATATATGATACCAATGTAGAATAATCTTTAAACAGAGGTATTTCACTGGGTACCGGATGTCTGACTTTGAGAATAACATCTAAAAATATAAACATAATGCTGTTAAAATAAATTTAATATTTAAATGATTTCGTATCTCGTATATAATAGTATACCTAATCAATAATCATGAATCTTAATATATTAAAGTTTACGTAAATCTACATTTTATTCTATTCGAAAATTATACACATTATTTATGTATTTAATATTTATTAGGATATTTAATATTTATAAGACATAAAATATTGTAACATGTCGATAATACTTGATATCCAAAAAAATTATGAGTTCTTAAAATCGTGTGTGTACTTCATATTTCATAAACTATTCACATTACAAAATATACCTCGCACGGTATAACAAACGTATATAATTTTCTTAACTAATGTATATTATGGAGATATAAATTGTTATTAACAATTTTTGAATATTTATTGATTCATATTTTTCATATTTAAGTATAAATATTTACGAAATACAATATATATGTCGGATGTGTCCATGAAAAATTTAAGAGTTAGTTACGCATAAAGTATAGTAGTATACTACTATACGAATTACGAGTATACTATAGGGAGAAAGAATTCAATATGGTATTTATGTAAAACTCGTTGAATATAGACATAGAGTGGACTAACAAGGCATAAGCTTTTTTCTACAAGTAATTTAATTAAATATATGTTATCAATTATAATTATAAGAATTAACGTCGATTGTAGTATTATAAAAGTAACTGATCTTGAATCTTGATCTATAATTCTATATATTATAATATATTAATATTATATATACCTATACATATTAATAATTAATATAAAATGTAGATTGCATTTTTTCAATGCCCACATGATACTACATAGTACATATACTAACCTTAACTTACTCATACAATTGAGTATGCATACTAGTTCACAATTTTATGTATTTTAATTATGACTTTGATAACATTCTAATGGCGTTTATGATGTGAATTCATAACAAATATTTTTATATATATAAAAAAAAAAATTGAGCTGATACTCCTGCCGCACAGGATACAGGTGTGCGAACTATAGCGTTTAATTTTAATTATAATTTGAATGCAATGATAAACCATTGCATTCGAAAAAACGATTCTGAGCGAAAAGTTCAGTAGATTATAATTTTCGTTTGAACTAAAAATATCAACTTAAAACAGCTATAAAAAAAAATGAGATTAGGGATTTTTCTAATATTTTAGTATGATGTTAAGTAATATGTAAGTATACTTCAGTAAAATTTTCAGACCCTAATACCAAAAATTGCCAATTTTATCAAACATAGTATATTATATACGTAAAAACGAGAAATTTACAAAATATTCGAAGTCCTATATTTATTAAAAAAATTTAAAAAAAACGGTTCAAAAATTTTACCATATATATATAGTAGCGATATGAACACCCAAAAAAATTTTCAAGTCTCTATCTTAAAAATTGCTTGAGTTATCGTGAAATATAGAAATTGAATTCGTCAAATTTCATTTTTCGTGAAAAATGACGTTTTTTCGTCATTTTTTCGAAGTTTTTTCTACCGCTTATAGTCAATTTTGAGAAATTCGAAAAGTGACCTAAATAAAGTACCATCTACGTCCACTTTTACATCTGAAAATCGAAGCGTTATTTCGGGTAGTAAAAATGTCTTCAGAATAAAAAAAAAGAAAACAAAAAAAAATCACACATCATTGTAAAACCAATACATTCTTCGCTTCGCTCAGAATCTAAAAAATATATTATATTTAATTAAATTATTTTTAATGATAATTTATCTAAATATTATAATTAACATCGTAATAAATTAACAATATACTTATTAAACATTATTAAATCAATATTGCTTATTAACTTAATATACTTATATAGTCTAAAACATAATTGTTTGAAATAATTATTAGAACATTTATTTTAAACTTCCTCTAGGTTAAACCTATTTTTTATTTTTTCCCAAAATGTTGTATTTTGATATTAGCCCTACTTTCATCAATAGATATTTGTATAATATAAACCTGAGGTAAATGCGATTTCCTTAGAGACAATCTCTGCTCCAGCGGCTTCGTAATCTCCATCTCTGAATTTGGCTCCAGTTCCTGCTCCGCTCTCCACTTGCACATTCCAACCGTGTTTTTTTAAGATCTCCACGGAACTTGGCACTAGAGCAACTCTAAATAGGTTTATACGTATTTATTATACTATTGCATACTATCGTGTCGAAAACATTAACATAATATATTAATATCGTGTGTATTGTATATATACCTCTTTTCGTTAACCCACGTTTCTTTCGGGACGCCAATTAACAGTTGATCGTACGGAATTTTTGACTCGGCAAAAGATTTCACAGGGCCGGACGACTGGAGTAGCTTACGAACAATTATCACAATTTTACTCATTCGCGGGGGGCGTTCACGCGAGGATAATAATCGAAACATCGCGAGTGCGGCTATAGATGTATGGCCGTATTCGGTATGTACTGCGCGTATACTCTTCCTACTCGTGTAAATCGACTATATAGAAGTATCGTATAACGAAACCGTACGAGCGGTCGGTCCTGCTGGTAACGTATAGTATTATGTATATTTTGGTAAAATAAATTATTGTACAGTACGGTTTGTTCACCAGCGAAATGTGTTATATACGTACACGTATATTATTATTACGATATACGGTTATCGTTTGTATGTTCGTTCTATTCTTCCAAAGATCTAATCATAGAAAAGTACAAAATGAATGATATAAAATTAAAATGTGTTTACGAATGTTCGGATGATATAAGTATCAGGTGCTCTTATAGTACTTGACACGATGATATCGTCTATATGTGCCGGCACATATTAATATTATAGTACATAATATTATAATAGTGACAAATTGTACCGTTACGCGCGTTCAGTCGCCATACGCACAATGTACATAATATTATTATATAAATAAAGCCCCCACTTATAAAATATATATACGAACTTTATTTCACCTAATTTATATTATAGATGATGCACCCGGTGTCAGTGAACCAATGATTCTCAACTGCATATTATTATTATATAATCATCCTTTGATCAAGTAACATTATCTAATAGTATAATACAAATTTACAATCAAATCGTATGCGGAACGAAAGCCTGAAGACTCCCCCGCACCACATATAGGGATCATATAGGTACACATATAGTAAATAAATTAGCCCCTATAACATTTTCAAGTCTCTAAGTTCAATATAAATTATCATAAATTCCCTTGTCACCTGAATACCCATATCTGACAGAACTTCGCTCAAATGTGGCTCAAATGCTCAAAATCAGAGTGGATATGGTCGGTACTTTATTTAGGTCATTTTTCGAATTTCTCAAAATTCTAAGCGATAGAAAAAACGGCATTTTTCACGAAAATTGAAATTTCTACGAATTCGATTTCAATATTTCACGATAACTCAGTCAATTTTAAACTTAGAGACTTGACAATTTTATTGGGTATTAATATAGGCACTATATACACATATATAATATGTGATAAAATTTTGGAACCGTTACGTTAATTTTTCTACAAAATATAGGACTTTGAGTTTGAATATTTCGTAAAATTCTCGTTTTTATATATTAAATGTTTGATAAAATTAGCAATTTTTGGGGGCTTCTCTACTGTCATTTATTAAGGAGTTCAATATAGGCAATTTTCATAAAATACACACTTTAGTGTTGTCATTGTGGTAGTCGTAAATGAATATTAGTGTGTGTGTAGAGTGTAGTACAGTCCCGCATGGCGTAGTATATATAAAATAAGAAGGCAGTATGTGCATGCACATGTCGTGAAAACAGAAGGAGAAATATATAAAAAAAAAACTGAACAATTTAGCAGTTTTTCTTGACAAAAAAACATCTAGTTGAAATGATCGGATTTCAATTTTGAAAAAATATTTAGATTCAGATACAAATTTACAAGAGATCATACGAAGTTGAAGTACTTTTTTACATAATTAAATTTATAATTTATTAATTGCATTTTAGATTCTGAGAGTAGCGAAGAATGTACTGGTTTTACAATGATGCGTGTCTTTTTTATTTTTATTGTTTTTTTTTGTTTTTAGTATGAAGACACTTTTACTACCCAAAAAAATGTTCCGATTATTACGAATAGCAAATGTTTCCGGTAAGAAAGTGGATGTGGTTGATACTTTATTTAGGTCATTTTTCGAATTTCTAAACTATAATAGTTTAGACTCAAATCTTCTAATAATTTTGACTCAATGTGACAGAAAAAACAACGAAAAACGGCATTTTTCATGAAAACTGAAATTTCGACGAATTCATTTCATTATTTCACAATAACTCAGGAAATTTTTAAGTTAGAGACTTGAAAATTTTTTTGGGTGTTCACATATAGGATATAGTTACTAAATATATGTGGTAAAATTTTTGAACCGTTTAATTAAATATTCTACAAAATAAAGGATTTTTAATATTTCGTAAAATTCTCGTTTTTTTGTATATAATGTTTGATAAAATTGGCAATTTTTGGCATTAAGGTCTGAAAATTTTACTGAAGTATACTTACATATTACTTAACCTTATATCAAAATATTAGAAAAATACCAAATATCAATTTAAAGTTGATATTTTTAGTGCAAACGAAAATCTTAGAATCCATCATACGAATATTCTTCTGATTATTTCTCAATATTTTTACAATAAAAATTAATTGAAAACCCAAAAAATTTGAAAAAGTTTTGAAAATTTTATTTAAACATACTGATATAATTTTTAATGTATTTCCAAAATATTAGGAAAATCTCAAGACTTAATTTTTTTTATAGATGTTTAAATTTGAAATTTCAGTAAAATTAATATTTAAAGTAGGTATTTATATGTATTTTTCTAATTATATTACAATATTTTATTATTTTACAATAATGTTAAATAAAATTAACAAAAGTTTTTTTAAAATTTTTAAAATTTAATTTTAGCTTAAATACCTAAATCAGTATCATTTCTCTTGCTTTTTACTTTATTTGTTAGTAGGATATTTCTGTTATCATCAATGTTCTAATAGAATGACCAAAAATATAATTTTTACAGTAGAATTAACGAAAAATACAATAAATATGAATTATAATACATTAGGATAAATACATGAAAAACAGCAATGGGTGGGGGGGGGTTAAACACCCAAAACCCTACCTGACTACGCCACTGTTTACATATACGTAGAGACTGATTATGATGAATGTAGAAAATTTAATCTGTTCATTGTACCTACATACTCGTATATTATCTGATGAACTTCGCTCAAAATCGTTTTTCGAATGTGATTTATCATTTCATTCAAATTGTAATCAAAATTCAATACTATCCTCTTTACACCTATATCCGGGATACTGTATCCCTTCCCTTGCTTTTATAGTTTTATATATATTTTAACAAGAGAAAATCCTTTTCAGTATACTACTCGAAAACTGACCACGATGATAAATTCACGGGTGATATATAATATATTAGGGCCATAAATAATTATTACATAAAACATGGATAAGCATTTACCATTTTACATTGATTTACATTGTACAGTCATATTAGCCTAGTCATTAATATTTATCAAATATCATTATAATTTTAATTAACAATTGGTAGATGTACTAAATACCAATAAAATAAATTTTTCTTATTTTTTGAAATTTCTATATTACTTCCTTAATATTTACTATTTAGTTTTTTTTTTTTACTTAGTTTTATTGAAATTGGAATTAAGTTGTGATTTATTTCCAATAAGCATTGTATTTACAGGTATTGTATTACATTTTAAATTCTTAGTAATGATATTGATTTAAAAATGAAGTCTTTTTTTTAGATGATATTCTCGATCAGAAGTAATGGTCCAATTACCCCGAATAACATAATATGATTACAGTATCCAGTAGAGGATATTGACTGGTTGGAACTTTATTTTGGTCATTTATCGAATTTAAATTTTTTTAAAACTTTTGTTTTACATAAACTCAATTTTTTGTTGGAAATTCGGCAATACTCTGATACTCATGAAAACTATTATTTTGACAAATTTAATTACAAATATATATTGCGACAATTTAGAAAATAATGAGACTTAGTAATTTTATATTGGATGTTAACATTAACATTTAGATATATGAGTTATGAGTATATATATATAGTATATATAAATTTATTTTAAAATAATTAAATAAAATACTACTTATTTATTTGTTAAGGAGTACCACTTCAAAAATATTGTTCAGAATACACTAATCGAATTATACATTAATGTCTTAAACTATTCTGTATTATTAATAATGAAGTGTTAAGGTAAAATACCGCAGGGGGAATCATATTTTGGCGACGTATCCGCAAAATAATTTTTTTAAGTAGGTACATTAAAAAAAAGTTTTAAATATTATTTATTTATTAACTAAAATAATTTATTTTAAAATAAAAAGTTGATTTTATGTTACATAAAATAAAATTGGTAAATAAATTACAAGATTATAGAAAAAAAAAGAGCTGATATTACTGTAGAAGGGATACAGCATACACGTGTAACGCATGAGATGGAGTTCAATTTTGATTAAAATTATTTGAATGCAATAAAAAATCATTACATTCGAAAAACGATTTTGTGCGAAGTTCATCAGATATTTGTATTGATTAAAATTTCTACATTCATACAATCTCTACGTTTAATAATAAAGTACCCATCATAAAACGCCTAAACGAGTCAACTAAATACCCAAATCTAACAGTAATCCGCGCAGAATCGTTTTTCCAGTGTAATGACTTATTACATTTAAATCTTAATCGTAATTCATCACTACCCTACCCTTTTTACACCTGTATCACGGTTAGGTACATGTACATTTAGTTTTACATTAGGACCATGTAAATTGGTCGCGGCAAAATAGTTACAGCAGTAACGTCGCGGTAAAATGGTCGCAGGTATAAAATGATTGCAAACTATTTGAGCGCAATAATATTATTTTGATGCGTTTTAATATTATTTATTTTATTTACGTAAAAAGGTATTATTGTAATACTCGTTACCTTTAATTTATATGTTTTTTCGGTACTTGTCGGTTATCGCGACTATCGTAATCGAATCTAGCATAATCGACTAAACTTTGTGCACTTTATTATGATTATTTAATTGATATACTTTAGATACAAAAAGAAAAATAGCAAAATTATTTTCAAGTGGAAGGGACACTCGCTACGCCTGCCGGCTTCGCTCACTTCCACAAGCGCCGATTTCCAGCAATTTTCATGTGGATTGGGCTACGCCCCAAGGGACTACGGCATACCTACCTCATGCTCATAGACCTGATACTGTTAAGAATAGGCAGTGGTTTGGTGTGACCTAAAACATCGTTTCGCGAGACCTTTGGATATTTACTCCACGATTGATACCCATTATATTGTATTATATGGGTATAAATAATCAAAATTGGTTTATTATGTAGGAAAAATGCGCAAAAAATTTAAATATTTGAAAAATTTCCAAAAACTTTAGTCGATTATGCTAGGTTCGATTACGGTAGTCGCGATAATCGACAAGTACTTATTGTACTAGTATATTAGAGCACATTTTACTGCAGTTATACAATTGCAATGTATGTGTAATATATAATATATTAGAGGTATTAATCAAATTGATTTAAATTTTATTTAGTAGGTATTATTATAAAATATTGAGAAATAATAAGAATCCACATAAATTTATAAATACAGATTTTATTGAAATTTCAAATCAACACCTATAAAAATAATTGATACTTGAGATTTTACTAATACTTTGATAATATATTAAGTAATATATGAGTATACTTCAGTAAAATTTTAGACTATAAAACCCAAAATTCCCAATTTTATCAAACATTATAGATATTAAATTGAGAATGTTAGAAAATATTAAGTTTTATATTTTGTTTTTAAAATAATGTAAGGGTCCCAAAATTTTATCACATATATTTAATACCTATGTAAATACCCATTAAAATTTTCAAGTCTCGAAGTTCAATATTGCTCGAGTTATCATGAAATTTGAAATCGATTTCGTCAGAATTTCAAATTTTGTAAAAAATGCCGAATTTTCATAAACTTTTTGCAGTTTTCTTATACCATAAGTACAATTTAGAGAAATTCGAAAAATTATCTTAATTATAGGTTCCCGACCTATGGTCCGCGAGCCATACTTACAAAATGAAAAAATATTTTTTTAAACGTTAATAAAAAAAAGATCAATTATTATAAGCATTATTAAAAGCCTGTTATAAAGAATTTTATTGTTATTTATTCATTCATAATTAAAATTATAAAATATTTGAAAAAATTATTCTTATTTATAATAAAAATAAGGTATAAAACCATGACTAGTTCTCCTAGTGGTCCATAGTACCAAAAAGGTTGGGAACCACTGATTTAAATAAACTACCAACTACATCCAATTTTCTGCCTGAAACATTTACTATTCCTGAAAATCAGAGCATTATTTCGGGTAGAAAAAGTGTCTACAGCTATAAAAAAAAAAAGACATACATCATATTATGTAAAAACAATACATTCTTTGCTTCGCTCAAAATCTAAAATAACAATATAATAAATAAATTTAATATTTATTAATAATTTAATTTTAATTTATATTGCTCCTATTACAAAACTTATTTCTGATTTCATATTAACCCATAATTCACAATATTAATATATTATTTTAGGTAAATTAAACACACAATTTATAGGATCCATATTTTGTTTTCTAATCAAAATTCTAAAGATTGAGTATTGAGTGTTTTTTAAATTTATAAAAATTAAAAATAGCAGCATGGCATGCTATTAATTTAGTTCAAAATTTTTCTGCTGGTTAATCAAGTCTAATTGCTACCTGTGGCAATTGCCCCCATTAAACACGACTCTAATTATTAATCTAGCATTAAGAAGATACCGCTATCTAAAAGTTTATTATACTTTAGTCATTATAATATAATTTTAAAATAACAGTACATTAAAAGTTTGTTGAAATGATAACATAGATGTAATCATAATAGAATATGTATTTAAAAATAATAATAATAAAGATAATTATTAATTAAATTGAATTTCCATAATATAATTTTTTAATTAAAAAAAATTTGGTCCTTTATTAATGTCAGAATACTTATACTTAATATGCATTATTGTTAAGTTAATATGCATACTAAAATACCACTTTGAAAGTAATATTTAATTATAAGTTGATTGTTAAGTTATAGACAATGTGACTAAGATTGTGCTTGGTTATACTAAAATACAAATTTAACATTCCATTAAGGAGAAACATACATACACAAAAAATAGATTTATACAACATAAAATTAAGTGTATTAAATATATTTCAGTGTTTTTATAAATATAAATATTATGTGTTAACTTAATACTTTCTTAAAGACACAATGGTATTATCGATACAATGAATGGTAATCAGGTACACTGAAAATACCCCCCCAAAAAAAAAAATCAAAAAACTCTCTATACCATAATGTTATACAGTTCTTATTATGGCACATATTATCTTTTCTCATTCTTTTTTGAGTTTCTGTCACATAATATGAAACATAACTTTTTTCCGTACTTTAACATTCAAGTATACTTAATGTATAATAAATTATAACTAAATTTTCTAAATATATAAATTTCTTTCATCTACACAAATATGAGTTTAAGTATTATTTAATTGATTTGGTATTAAGTATTAAGTATATAACAATGTATTTTAATTTCATAATTGTATAAGTAAAAACATCAAAATATATATAATTATAATGCTTGTACAGAGAAATTACTTGTCATACTATATATAATTCTTTATAAAAAAAAAAAATTAAAAAAAAATATATATCTATATATATATACTGTATCGATAACACTGAAATTGTTCATGTGTTAACAAGCAATTTGACTTAACTTAAATTAACATAACTTAAGATAAGGTTTTGAAAAAATAGAGCGATTTCAATTTAAACTCCTAAGAAATATTAGGTATTGGTCATTGTAAGTCACCTCACTTTAGCTGGACTTGAACTTTTTTGTTGATCGTTCTTCCACTACATCTGATACATCTGATGAATCAACTGATATTCCTAATATACAATTGAAATTAATAAATATAATTGCATTACTTTTTATACTTTATACATACGTGTTAAATATTCATGCAATTTCTTTGGTACACATGTTTTTGCTTGTTCTAACTGTTCAGCTGTGCTTGTGCCCATATTCAGGCCTATTTATTAGAAATATTTATAATTAATATAATATATTACTTAAGTTAGAATATCATATACCTAATGAAAGATCCATGCCTTTTAATAAATCCATATCTTCTACAATTTCATAACTGTTACTAAAACCAAACAAGTATTCTTTCCTAAAATTAAAAATAATACAGTATAATTAATATATTATTTATAACTAAGCTTAAATTAATTTAATGACTAACTTGTCTTGAGAAATACTACAATCAATTACAGTTCCAGGATCAGCTTTAATGGCAATAAATGGCAAGCTAAGAACTGAAGCAGAAGAAGGTCGACCATGAATTTTTTCATATCTTTTATTCTTTTCAACAAGCTGTTTGAATGTAACTTGCTAAAAAAAAAAATATATATATATATATAAATAATCCAAAACTTAGATAATAAATAAAGTATAGGGCTTAACACCTTAAAGTTATTATAGACAAAATTAATTAATTAATAAACCATTCAAATTTAGTATTTATTAATATTATTAGTAAGTAGGTACAATGCACATACTTGAACAATTAATTCTTGTAAAACTGCTTGTTTTTCATTAAGTCGTGCCATAATATCATCTCGTTCTCTTGTTAACGTTGAAGATTCTTGAAATGAAGTCACTGGTAATCCTATCCATTTAATTTCTTTTTTTTCTTTTGATATGATATTCATGGCCATTAAAACATTTAAAGCATCATACACTCGTCTTCTAACATTTTTTTGGTCATACTATTAAAAATTAAAAATACTATTAGTAAACATAATTACAAAATACAATTTTAAATAATACAATAAAGTAAATATAACAATAACGATGAAACATGAATTTATTAATATTATTTTAGATTTTGAATGAAGCAAAAAATGTATTGGTTTTACAATGATGTGTGTGTTTTTTGTTTTTATGTATGAAGACACTTTTATGACCAGAAATAATGATCCAATTTTCATGAAAAGCATATGTTTCTGGTTCGAAAGTGGATATAGTTGGTACTATATTTAGGTAATTTTTTGAATTTATCAAATTAGATACTATACGATAGGAAAAACGACCAAAAAATGATGAAAAAATATTTCATGATAACACAGGCAATTATGAACTTGAACTATACTTACTATACTTGAAAATTTTTTAGGGCATTCACATAAGTACTTTATATGAGTAATAAAATTCTAGAATAACTACGTTAATTTCTCTACAAAATATAAAACTTTGAATTATCCTAAAATTCTCATTTTAATATACATATATTTATGTTTGAAAAATTTTACAATTTTGAGTTTTGAAGTCTGAAAATTTTACTGCAGTATACTCACATATTAATTAATATAATACTAAAATATTAGAAAAATACCAAGTATAAAAATTTTGTTTTTTAACTTTATACGTTAATCTAAGAATTCAAATAAGTATTGTTCTTATTATTTTTCAGTACTTTTATAATAATGAATAATAAAAAAGCAAGGGAAGATACAGGTGTAAAGAGAATAATGTTAAATTTTGATTAACATTTGAATGCAATGATAAGTAAATCATTACATTTGGAAATACGATTTTCAGCGAAGTACATGAGGTTGTGGAACAGCGCTAAAGTAGTTTAAAACTGGGGACCTGCTGGTCCAAGGGATCCAAATGCAGGGTGCTTGCTCCTCTGTATCTTGAGGAAATTAGCTAAGGCTTGCCCGTGCTGATAGACCATACCTTCGAGTGGTGTCAGCTCTCGGCTGCCGTGAGTAGTTCTCAGAGGTAATATAAAGCTACAGCCGTAAGGCATACAAACCGAAGGAAAACTGTCAAATTTGGGTATTCAGGTGACTCATTTAAGGGTGTTATGGACATTTATACTCAACGTAGACTAATTAGTATAAAAAATGTAATCAATAAATAATATTATCTAATGAACTTCACTCAAAATCATTTATTGAATGTAATGATTAATCATTATATTCAAATTTTAATTAAAATTCAATAATATCCTCTTTTTTTAAATTCATTTTAACTAATTGGAATTCTTATATAAAATATCCAAATTGATTTATTATTTAACTTACTTGTTCAGCATTACTACCCTCTGGATACTCAGCAACAAGTTCATCTGCTACTTCATTATAAGTAGTTACCATTTTACTGCGTACTTTTTCACATACACGCATGGCGAAATGGCGGAGGCCTTTTCCAGGTTTTTCATTTCTTCTTCGTTTACTAAAAATATATATAAATTAAAACATAATTTTTATTATAATAAACAAAATGTAAATTATGAATTCAATTAAAATTGTTTAAATAAAATGATTCAAATTTTGACAGTTTTTTATTAAATATTTAAAACGAAAAATTTTATCACGCATATAGGGACCATATAAGTACTAGGTACACATATAGTACATAAATGAACACCAATTAAAATTTTCATTATTGTAAATATTGAAATATAATAGGCAGAATCCATATAAATACTTTAATTATTAATTTTACTGAAATTTCAAATTTAAATATCTATAAAAAAATCGAGTCTTGAGTTTTTCCTATTATTTTGGAAATATGTTAAGATATATCAGTATGCTTCAATAAAATTTTCAAAAAATTTCTAAATTTTTTGGCTTTTCTATTAATTTTTATTGTAAAAATATTGAGAAATAATAATAAGAATATTCGTATGGATTCTAAGATTTTTGTTTAAACTAAAAATATCAATTTTAAATTGAGACTTGGGATTTTTCTAATATTTGATATGATGATAAGTAATATGTAAGTATACTTCAGTAAAATTTTCAGTCCTTAATGTCAAAAATTGCCAATTTTATCAAACATTATATACGAGTACATAGAAACCAGAATTTTATAAAATATTCAAAATCTTCTATTTTGTAGAAAAATTAACATAACAATTGAAAAATTTTACCACATATATTTAATACCTATGTGAATACTCAATAAAATTTTCAAATCCCTTACTTCAAAATTGTCCGTGTTATCGTAAAATATTGAAATGGAATTCGTTGAAATTACATTAATTTTCGTGAAAAATGTTTTTTTCGTGGTTTTTTCTATCGCTTAGGATCAATTTTGAGAAATTCGAAAAATGACCTAAATAAAGTATAACTACTAACTACATCCACTTTCCAATCGGAAACATTTGCTATTCGTGAAAATCTGAGCATTTTGGATAGTAAAAGTGTCATCAGACATAAAAAAAAAAAAAAACAAAACAAAACAAAAATGCACACATCATTGTAAAACCTATACATTCTTTGCTTCGCTCAGTATCTAAAATAATAATAATAATAATTCATAATTATGTATATTTATTATTTAAAAATATATAAATTAATAGCAGCATATCAATAAATATGATTTAAATTAAATTAAAAACAATAAACTAAAAACCACTTATTTTATAAGAAGAGGACTCTTGGATATTATAATAGTAATAACTAGAAAAACATTAAAATCAACAAAATATTTTGTGGACTTTTTAGTTATTATTAATTATATTGTAATTTTTATCATAAGTTATCATTTAAAAATAATATATTATTGCACTAAAAAAATTATGATACGTAGTAAAGAAAAAATGAAGAGGATAGCTTTAAAGTTACATGAAAACTTCAAGAAATAAAACTATTACTTATTGAAAATAATTTATACTAATATTATTTTACTATCATTCAAAATAAGTAATTAATATATTTTTGTTTAAAAACAATATACATTTTTTTTTAAATTATAGATATTAATTTATTGTAGATTTGTAGAATAAACTTTATTCTATTTTTAATATATTAAAAGTCTTATTTTAGCTTAGATGAAAAATGCATGTCAGTTATAAATAACTAATTAATGATAATATTATACTCAATTATTAATTAAATTTGATAAAAATGATCAAACAATGAACTTTATAATAAATTATATATATTATGATCAATATTATATTATAATGGATAAAATAAACAATAGAATGTATTAAATCTTGTATACATGCCATCTATTTCAATAATTAATAAGTATACAATAATCCATCTAAAATATTTGATAGATTCATTCATTAATATAAATTTTAAAGTATATGCAATAGCGTAAAATTATCATTGATTTAGTTATTTAAAACAATATTACATGAGTAACAAATAAAATAAGGTATATAAAAATTAAAAATAAAACTGGACTAGCATAAAAATTATAAAATAAATACAAATGTATATTTCACATAATATATTATGGTTTTACGATTTTAATTAGGAATATTGTTCATAAATTAATATGATTTTAATCATTAGACATACATATAATATATTATAGGTATATATAAATATTTGTCTGTATTAAAACCACTTAAAGCTACTGATGGTACATATGTAAACCAAAATGATTATTAATTGGTTATAATTGTAGATATACTTTTTGAGTATCTAAGAAAATTTATAGTATTTTTGACTACTCTTAGCTTTAGAGCACGAGATGGGTATGTATTTTGAATTTTTAAAGAATTTTCAAGATATTTGAAAATGTTTATAATGCATTTCGATTGATTTAGTCACGAACTAGATACAGCTATAACAGTCCTAGTGCTTGCACAGGCAGCAAGTGGATATCCCGAAACGAATCACTAACAAAGTGAAAATTTTCGAATTCGTTATGGTGTGAATTATTAAAGTAATATACGTACTAAGATGGTATAGGAGCCATGTTAACAATGGGAACTTGACTAGCAACTTCGTTCTCCTGTTTGACAACGACGTACGAGGATGTTGAAGACGAAGAAGACATAACGTAAGTACCTACGGGCTTACGCGAGAGAAAAACCTATGCCGAATAGTACAAAAAAAAAATGATTGTGAACGTGAGTCGTGAACACCACAAGCAATAAAAAAAGCAAACGCTTCAAAGAAATAGAAACATTAAAATGTCGACGGGACGTCCGTTATCAAGCGACAAGCTCGCTTAGCATCTCATTGATAACGGATGTTTGGCGGTGTTTGCGATCGGGCGGGAAAAATTGTGTCCCCATATAAAAAAAAATCACCCTAAAATTGATGAAAGTATATTTTATGACAAAATAGTATTGTTTAAATTTATGTGGCGAAAAGTTATTCCAATAATACGTGAAATCAGATAACGTGAAATTTGCGTCCACTGAGAACTCACTTTCACTATACCTATTGTATTGAGTGGTTCATGAATATATGATTACTTATAATTTCTAGCCAACGTGTATGTAAATTGTTTCTTTTGTCGTTTTGATTATGGATCTACTATAATGACCCTAAACATTTTGAAAAAAAAAACAACTCAAAAGTGTCGTGTAAATATACAAAATTTGAACAATTACAATTAACATTATATTATGTATCAATCATTCGGATTTCGGATATTCTTGCAATTGTACTAAAGGTTAATAGTATACGACTGGATAAATTATAAATATTAATCAATAATAATCTATTGACATACTAAAATTACTAAAAAAGACTTTGTACGATTTAAAAAAAGATATCCAGTAATCCAGTAGCTACTGACTAGTGACAATACGTCTAATGTGATATATGGATATTTTCGTAACTTAAATATTATATATTGTGAAATATAAGTAGAGTTTAAGTCTTTGAATTCAAATAATTTATTTTCACAATTATCTCATGTGCATGCAATCTAATTGAAAAAATTTATAATTATAAATTGATTTGTATTTTTTTTATTTTCTTATATAAACAATTTTTAACTTAAATGCATATGTTGTTAAATGCGAAAATCATTATTGGGCGAATCGTAATTAATTCGTTAAATTAAATACTTTAAGGAAATGTAATTTCGAAATGAAAAAAAAAAAATTAGTATATTTTCATTTTATTTTTTCATATAAAGTATTTTAGAAAAACGCGGCAAAATTCATAGGCGCGCATAAACAAATTTACCAATGGGAAACGTCACGACGGTTTACAACCTAACCTCAATAAGTTTGTTGAGGTTACTATGTTATCACGTGTTATCGTTATCACAGTTATCAGATGGTTCCACAGATATATAATTATATTTATATTTAAGTGGATGGTTCATTATCCATTATCTTAGAACATATTATATTAATGGTTAAAAGATAATATTATCTAAGTATCTTAAATCGTGGACTCGTCCCATATTTTGGACACCAGTCTGGTGACGTCACCAGAGAGGCAGAGAAAATAATATAATAGGCATGGCCTAATAACATAGGTATAATCATAACAAAACAAATGGGTATGATGGCAATTGACGTGTTTTATATTTATACCAACTCACGCAATCATGGCGATTGCTTTTTTCCATTTATCGTAATTGCTGTTATCACAATATTTTTTGCCTCCTTTTTGTTTTTGCATACTATTTATTTACTGTATAGTGTATACTGTTATTCTGTACTGTACTAATAAGTTTTGTAGTAAATTAATAAATTGTGTAAGTATATTTTAATAATTCCTCCTTGCATATATAATGCTTGTTTCAATAGAAGTGTTGAGTTATATCTTGTATGATTAGGACAAGGACATTTATTCGTATGAATAAATCACTTATATAATATTTCATCCCAAAACTCTATAAGAAAAATAAAAAAATTCACATCTTTATATTAAACAATACATTATTGAAAATTACATGTTTCATTTAACTATTTGTATTTACAATATTATACAGTATTTATACATAATAATTAAAACTTATGATTTAATTTTTATGATGGTCATTGTGAATAAATTTGTAACTGATTAACGTTATGTAAAAAATAAAAATATGAAATGTTCAATACTGAATACAGACATACAGTCAAAGTCAATACACAATGCACATACTTTTCCTATGTACAGAAGACAGTAAGACAGAACAATATAATATAATATACACGATTTAAGATATAAAGAGAAATCTTAAACCGTGATAATATATTATTATTTATTATAATAGTATTGATAAAATCATGACTGATTAGTGATAACATTTGGAGAAAAGCAATATGGCTATGCGTATCACAATCACAGATATATATATATTAACTAGATAGCCGTCTTCATGTTATCATTGAGGCATAAAATTCATTATCAAAGAGGTGAATGTTTACAAAATACATACTAATGATAAGAAACAAATATTGAAATAAAAAATATATTATAAATTTATAATGTTCTATTATAATTTATATTAGGCAAAATTACAAACACACAACAATAAAAATTTATTTCACATGCGCAATAATATAGATAAAATAGATATTATTAATAATGAAAAAGCAATTAATCTTTATAAATCTGAATATTATATTACATATAACATTAAGTGATACATTATAATTATAGTAACATATAAAAAAAAATGTAACTAATAATAAAAAGAAAAAAATGAACTACCTATTGTAAAGTTATTGATTTGAAAAAAGAATTTGTTTTGTTAGTTTATGCCGATTACTTGTAGGATTTAAAACTTCAGTTGAAAACATTTTTCCATATGAATTTAATCTGATGTTTAAATATTTTTTTACTAGTAAAGAAATTAGTAGTAAGCAAAGCGTTTCATTTCATTACTATATCTTCGTCCTTTAGGAGTCTTACTTTTATTTGTCATTTGATTCAAAAATATTTCTTTTGAAACACCTTGAAATTCATCCAACAATAGGTTTTGAGTATCATCTCCAATTAATCCTTTGTTTTTAATATTAAGGAGTAGTCCTTCAAGATTATTTACTCTTATTGATAATCTTCTAACTTTTTGTTGTAATACTTTTATTTGTTTACGAAGTCCCATTACAATAGGAGTATTAGGAACTACAGATGGTCTTCCTCTACTTTTATTATGTGGAGTACCCGATGGACTTGATAATTTCCCTTTTTTTGGCGTTGTAAAAAGTGGTCTTCGTACCTTCCTTGGTGTGGATAAAAGTTTTGGTATGACTGGCAAATCAGATACACAAATTTCACCCAGAACATTATTGGAGTTTGTATATTTAGATGGTGTATATAAATTGAATGCATTTTCTTCCATCAGTGGTGAAGGACTTGATGTTTGTGTTGTTGTTAGAACTACAGAATTAGATGTAGATGGTGTAGTTTCAGATATGGTCATAATAGGTACAGAAGTTTCATATGGTTTTTTTATAGGAGTATTGGTAGAAGTATTAAATACAGATGGTACAGCATTATCTTTTAATAAAATGTGATTTCGCGCACCAACTTTAGATTTATAATCACTTTCAATAAAATGTTCACTGCATAAGCGACTATATTTGGTGGGTGAAAATCCTTTTCTTTGTACAGCTTGAACCCACTTCCGACAACGTATTTCATCATTTAAAGGAAACCTTTATAAAATATTTTAATTAATATTCATATAAAAACTGTATTATATATATTGTTTAATTATAGGTAGGTACTTACGAAAAAAAATGAATCCCACTGCCACTAACCCGTTTGTTTGAGCAATTAAAAGCGCAACAAAAGTAAACCATAATTGGCTAATATATAATGTATATAATATATATAATTTATGTATGTATACCTATGTCACAAATTTATATTATAAATTTATAATATATTATATTAATTACCGTATAGTATACTGTTAACGTAGCACGTCAGCACGATTTAAAAAAATCGTTTTGTTATCGTGTTGTTATCATATACATATTGTAAATATTCACCTCTTTGATAACGAATTTCAGGCTTCAATAGAATACATTAGTTTATAATACAAGACGGCTATCTAGTTAATATATATATATCTGTGATCACAATTCACAAATGTGCTACTGCTAACCACGGACTAATATACAGGACTGGTAACGTACAGACAGGAGGGTTGGGGGGCCGTCTACAAAATGGAACATATAGAGCGGGGTACGGGGGAGAAAACTACCTACTAGCAACACAACCGCCATCTAGTGATTGAGCTCCAAAATGATTTTGTATATAAATCGCAGACGATTTAAATTTAAAAATAATATTACAACCACGGACTAAGTATATTAGTCTACTAAGTATATTAGTCCGTGCTACAAACTAAAAAGTTATATACAATAGGTACCAAATAAAAACATTATGCACATAATATGATAGGTACTCAATATTTATTAGTTATTTATGTTAACAATTGATATAATTGATAATTATACTTATGCAATACATTGTTAAAGTTAATAGTAATAATTTCTTTATTCTAATTAAATTTTTTTAAATGGTATATAAATGTGCAATTATTAAGTGTAAAAGTCGTAAGACTACTGGCTCTAGTACCTACTAAATATACAATTTTTTCTTTGCCAAAAGATAAATTAATAAAAGATAAATGAATTCAATATCTTCTGAAATAATGATCATTTTTACATTTAGTTTTTACCAAATTATTTTTAACCATTCTGACTACAATAATATTATATTATTAATTATTAATTATAAAAAAAAAAAAAAAATTTGTGTTGTGTGCTCTTATACTGGATGTATTTTCATTAATTACGATTAATGTTGAAGTCAATGCTGTTAGTAATTCATGCATTTTGTTCTTATAACGTTAATTGTTTATACATATACATATACAAATGATTATTATTAGTCTATTACAACAAAAAAGGTCAAAACAATATTGTGAATTGTACATCATTATTAATATTGTTTTTAATATAGGTACCTAATATTAATTAGTTAGGCATATGGTGTTTTGTGTTTATGATACATAACTTTTAATAGGAACTAGGAAGGTAATAAAGTAAATAAACTAATAACCATGACAAAATAGATCTATTTTGTCATGCTAATAACTATAAAAAAAAATAATCTACATTATAATGTAATTTACTAATTTGTAGTTTTCAATAGTAGTTGAATGATAGAAATACTATAGATGGCGGTTGTGTTGCTAGTAGGTAGTTTTTTCCCCCGTACCCCGCTCCATATGTTCCATTGTGTGGACACGTTATTTTGCTCGTTTCCAGTCCTGTATATCTTAGTCCGTGCTGCTAACATACCCATTTGTTTTGACATGCTCATGGGTATAATGATATAGTCGTTAGCTCGTTGCTCCCAAGATCTTTATAGTATCTTTATAGATCTTGCGTTGTTCCATCCATAGTATATGATCTAAGGTATGGACTATCGCATATATTCTGTCTATTCCATAATCAATGGTTTAATCTAATCTGTGGTTGTAGCTTGTAGCCACGATTTAAATCGTGCTTGTGCATAGAAAAGAGATTAAAGTTCTAGTTGTAGTCAGTGACAGTATTCAAAATAATTCAAATTTTTGTAATATAATTTATTAATTTATGAATTATGATTAAAAATTTAATTTTTTTATTTCTTTGTCCACTCAAATTATATTGGTTTTTACTAATCATTTCTTAAGTAATATCCAGTATCATTACTAATGTGATCACTAATATTAATTGTTAATGTTGGATGTTCTAACTTGTATAAAAATATATATATATATATATATATATATATATGTTATAGTTAACATATTTTTCGAAAATTAGTATGATGAATTGTAGATTTTGTTACACCGATCTGTGGCATGAACATACGTTTATTAAATGTATGTCTGCCTCTTGTGTCGATTTGGGTGTTTGCCTTTGTCTCCAGTGTTTTGCTGCTGGTACTGGAGATGATATTCATAAAAATACTGATCAATATCGAGTATTATGTAACGCAATTAAGATTAACCACCATTTATGGTCTGCACAAGAAGAAATAATATTACTTGACACGTTCATGAAAACTATGTCATGGAAAGAAGTATCCGAAAAAATTAATAGATCGCCAAAAGATTGTGAAAGTCATTATTTTGAACATTTCGTATTACATCCAAAAATTAAAGATTTACATTCTGTAAACAAAAATGCATTTAGGTATGAAAATTTTGAAGAAGTGATAGAAGATAAATTTAAGACTTTAGAAGATTCATCGGATTTAGAAGGTATTTTTTAATATAAATTTCTAATGCCTAATTAATATCTTTTTGTCAATTGAATAATTTATTTCTTAATGAATCAACAATTATACAATTTATCAATTAGCTTTATCCACTAGCAGCTACTATAAATACATTTAGGGACTATTATAATATTTTCAGTGTTCTCTGGTAATTGGTATATAATTTAAATACTAATGAAATAATATTCTGAATTGATTGGTTAATACAATAAGTTTAAATCTTATTAGTACATATACAAAAAATATGATATTTTAATAAATTAACTTTATGGTTTTATTTTTAGAATCTCGACATCAATATGAATTAGCAATTCGTTTAGGTGGTTATAATCCTGCACGTGGAACATTTGAAGAAGAATATGATGATCAAGCTGAATGCCTATTAGAATTATTAAACGAATCAACGTGGATTAATAAAACAACAAAAACTACTTTAAAATCAAATTTGTTACAAGAAAAATTAAACGCTACTATAATAGATATTTTTAATGAGAGATTACAAGAAAGATATAGAAGAAAACAAATTATTAAAGATTATGGTCTTGTTGCATTTAATAAACACCAACTATGGATGAAGTCTATGGAGGTATTGGCCATTATTCATATATATATATATATATTTATTTAGTAAATTATTATATATTTTAATTAATTTTAGATTATATTGGGTCCAGAAATGATGCAAAAATTAATCCGTTATTTACATCTACTGAAACCACTAGCTATGGATTTGCTTCTTACCAATCTAAAACAAGAATATGAATTGTTGGCTAAAATACATAAACTAATTGAATATCGTAAAAACGGTTTAACTTCTATTGCTCAAATAAATATTTATAAAGAATTAAGTACCAAAAGAAAAGAATATTTAAAGAACATTTTGTCAGGTTCATCAACTCAAAGACTTATAGAAAATACAAAACCCCGTATGAATGTTTGTAATCTACCAGGTTTTCTTAAACTTGATGATGATGAAAGGGAACTATGTGCAATGATTAAAATGTTACCAGAATCATATTTAAAATTTAAAAAATTACTTATTAATGAATGTGAAAAATCAACTGGTATTAATTTGAAGACTGCCAGAAGTTTAGTAAAAATTGATGTCAATAAAACCAGAAAAATATATAATCTATTAATAAATAAAAATATTATATGGCAATATTGTAAGGACTGATTAAATACTTTTTGTTAAATTACATAAATACTAAAAACAAAACCCTATCTTTAAATTATATAAGAATACTCTTTATTCTACTTACCATGGTAAATTAAAAGTAATTTAAAAGTTAGTAATCTACATACTAAATATAGGGTTGCCACCTTTGAAAAAAAAATGGTGAAAAATTTTTTTTTATTAGTATTTAGCATTATTACATTTTTATTATACCTATAACAAGAAGTCAATAAATAGTATATTTAATTTTATATTTTGGTGTATAGCGTATAAGTATGATACACAAAAATATTGTTGCTCATCGATAAATAACATATAAATAGTACTAATTTTATAAGGACCCGGAGAGGTGGTAACTCTAACTATATATAAAACCCAAATTATATTATTTTTAAATATTATAAACATATTACATTATACATGTAAATATAAATGTAATTAAAATTTTTTAAACAATTTTTTCTTTTATAATTTACATAATGATATTAGTGCGTATAAAATAAATTTACTGAACACAAAATAAATTGTAGATACAAATAAATAATTTACTATATTTAGAAGAATACTTACACATTCATTTGCTACATATTAGTTTTTGTTATACGAGGGGCAAATAATAAGTAATGCACAATCGTGAATTTTTCGAAAATGAAGAAAGATAATTGAAATGAAAAAAAAATATATATAAAAATACACTTCTTTAGCTACAAATTAATACCTTTATTTTTCAATATAGTCACCATTTACAGATATACACTTCTCCCAACGAGCCACAAGTTTCTTCATACCATCACTGAAATATGTAGCTGGTCTCTCTTTTATCCAAGACTTCACTGCTTCCTTGACTTCTTCGTCCGACGTGAAATGGGAGCCTTTGAGGTCTCTCTTAAGGTCTGGGAAGAAGTGGAAATCACAAGGTGCCAAATCTGGTGAATACGGTGGGTGTTGAAGAACCTCGAATTTCAACTGTTTGAGAGCGGTACTGGTTGCATTTGATGTGTGAGGTTGGGCGTTATCGTGATGCAACAAAATGGTGTCAGTTGATCCACAAACGCGACACCCTCGTCTCCTCAATTTTTTCAGTGACTCAATGTATCGGGCTGAGTTTGAGGGATTAAGAATTTTGGCGGTTAAAAATTCAATCACAGCTTGTTGTTTTAATTTCGTTGACAATACATCAATACTAGGCTCCATTCTGACACGCACTGATTAGAAACAAATCGAGTCATGTTCAAATGGATAGGTATTTCTCAGTTATAAACGATAACAATAGCTATATTTGGATCTAATTTTGAAGTCTTTATCTTATTACAATTGTGAGTTATTGGCGATTGTGCATTACTTATCATTTGCCCCTCGTATAATTGTATTTTTATATTAAATTATTATAATTGCAGACAATACTTTTGCTTTATTAATAATTAAAGATATTGTTTTAGTATTTTTTTTTTGTTTTTTTTTTTTTTTTGTAGTTTACTCTTTTATTTTGAATTATTGGATTACAATTAATGAAAAATGTAATTGTGTATAAAGTTGAATGTAAATAATTATTAAAAACATACTATATGTCGTATAAATAATAATATGAAATATGAAGTATTACTATTATAATATGTGTTATAATTTTCTTTTAATAATTATATTAAAATTAATATTATATATTTTATAATTATAATATTATTATATAATTATATTTTATATCTATTTTAAACAATAATTCTAAATATTTATCATGTATAACCAAGTTCTAAAGGTTTCATGTTTTGACCACAAATTATTATTTTAAAGATGAAAATTGTATATAAATTATTAAATAATTTCTTTCTTATATCCACAAGACATATACTTACATATTATAATAACTGATAAACAATGTTACCATTCTGTAATGTATGTTAACATTGTTAACATAGACAGAAAAAATAAAATGAATAATTTTTTATTTAGCTCGATAATCTCTTGTGGAAACCATAAATTTATGTTGCCCAATTATAAATATATGTGAAGTAATATTGATTTGCATAAAGCAATTTTTCAAAAACTACAGACGTGTAACATCCTCTTAATAAACTTTATTTTGTAACAATATTCTTTACTTTTTTTTGACCAAACCAATTAATTTTTTAAATAATATTAAAAGTCATGTATGTATTAAATATATTATTTATATTATATTAAATTACAATACTTTTATAATATTAACAATTTATTAACAATAAAACATTAATTATATGTGGGAATAATATATGTATAGAAATAAAATAATCAATGTAATTACATAGAAATAAATACTAACAATAATAAATTTAACTAAAAAATGTATATTGTATTATTTAAAGAATAAATAAAATATATTTGCTTTATTGCATCACTTATTTTTAACTTAATATGCTAGATACTAATTACAAAATATATAATTTCTTTGTGACAATTTTGAATATATTATAAAAATATTCTATATTATTTATATTGCACTGAATTGATTAGTTTCGCTAATACAAATCAGTTCCCACATATATATTAATACCTAATTAAATAAGTATATACCATTTATAAATAAATAAATATGGTTTTAATTTTTTTTACCAATTAAAATCAGTTCTTTGGTAGTTGTTCACTTGGATTATTACCAAACACTTTAAGTTCATTTCTCAATACTTTGCCCGAAGGATTACGTGGGATAATGTCTAGGAATTTTACACCACCAGCTAGTTTTTTATAAGCTACTACATTCTTTTCAACATGGTCCATTATATCCTTTTCTTTAATGTCCATACCAGGTCGTTTCACGATAAAAGCTCTAGGTATTTCTCCAGATAGTACATCGGGTATACCTACCACAGCCACATCAGCCACTTGTTTTAACTGCATAATTAAATTTTCTATTTCAGTTGGTGATACCTAAAGTAATAGAAAATTAAAATATCTTTGATTAATTATTTATAATATTTTATTATGTAAAAATTTTTTTTCAATATTATTAATTAAATTTGAAATTAGAAACATTATAATAATGATTAATGACTAAAGTATACTGAATATTATATAATTATAAGTTATACTTATAAATATAAATATTGTAAAGTAGGTAATTTATCTACTTGAATTACTTATGATTCAACTTGATACTGATTTATGTTTAGTACATAATTATATATATTTATATTAGTCAGATGTCGACAAAATTATTTTGTAATTTGTCACGCTATTCGTCTATTTACTAAGCATTTTATAAAATAATTTGCACAAAAAAAATTATAAACTAACATACTTGGGAATTGCATGGGTTCCTTTAAGTATTATTACCTATTTTAGATTAAATATTTAAAGATTGAAATTTTTAGGAATTATATAGTTTAGAATCATCTATTCTCGGACTAATACCAAACACCAATAATATTTTATTATTAGCTTTATAATAATATAGAAATTAAATTCAGTTTTTCATATATTATAATTTATAGCATCTATTCATATTATAAAGTACATATAAATTTACTAAATATCACCAAAAAAAAATGATTAATTACAATTATTTAGAATGTATACTTTACAAAATCTCATTTTCTATATTAATATGTTATCATAGGTAATTACATGTAAGTAGCACACTTTAATTTTTATAGAGTAATATATTAAAATATATTTCCAAGTATGTATATAGGTTTATGTTTATAGGTATAATTATTTAATTTTCAAATGTAATTATAATAATTCATTCGTTATATAAATTAAATATAGTCATTACTCGTTAATATTGTTGAAACAATATAAATTTTAATTTATGATACATTTATATTATTTTGTCTAGGCTTTGTAGAAAAAAAAACTAGATTTTTAGCAGGTACTTCGTACTTATTTTATTATTATACTTTTTATTACTTTATTAATAAAGTAATAAATAAGTATAAATTAAAATTATAATTTATCAAAATTAAAATATATTATTTAATATTTAACATTAATAATTTTATCGAGAAACCTTGTTAATAACTTTAAATAATAATTGTTGACAAACGAACTGTTCCATGATGCGCATGCGCTTTACTCTTTGTTTAATTTTCTTATCTATTCTCGGGTATTTTTGTTGTTTTTTTTTTTTAATCGGTTCAATTTCAGTATAGTATAGTATCTGAAATATTGAAGTAATGACGACGAAGAATTGTTTACGACTTTGATATTTTCTTGCGTGGTTCGTGTCACTATTGTTTTTATTTTCATTCCTTCGCGATTTGTAAATCTAATCAAGTGACATTCGGGAGTAAATTCAAAATAAATACACTTGTCGCGTACGTTTAATGTTACTACCATTCGACGAAGACAATGATTGAGAACGCGGAATTGGTAATGCATATGCTAGAGATGTACCAGATGTACAAACAACAAGTTCCCGTAGAACTGGAAGAGTATTTGAGGTACGTTGCAAAAACGGGCAACACTTTGTTTCAATGGACGCTAGTTAAACCATTTATTAGGGAAAAAATATTGAACGTCATAGCCGAGTTTATAGAACAGTCTACGCTTGCGGACATACCGCCATATCCGAATGTCGACCCATTCAACTATGAAGCCATGAAAACAATATTACTGGAACGTTTTGATACTTTCAACGGACCCCCATTCACCATACAAAGGCTTTGCGAACTTTTGTCATGTCCTAGGAAGGAATATAATCGTGTAGATAAATTTATGCGAGCTGTAGAAAAGAATATATTGGTTGTGAGTACTTGTGAATTGAGATCAAAACGAGAAGAGCCCATTGTTAATGGTGTTCCAGAACGATGGGAAAACGGAAAAGAATCTGATGTTAATATGGACACGGTTAATAAAAGTAATATTATTTCAGATGAAAATGTCATAAATGGTAATGAAACAGTTGAAAGTCTTTTAAATGAATTAGAATCAATGAAAACACCCGAAACCAAACTAGATGAAATAAAAACTGATCATTCTGTTACACAAGTTCCAGATAAAATTGAATCAAATGTTACAGCTGAAGCATCCAAACAAGATACTGAAGTTTTAATTAGTGATGGACCTCAGACACAAATCACAGATTCTACAGAAATTTTGGATAAAGCTAATATATCTCATATTCCAGTAGATTTGCAAACGCCTATAGTTGATTCACCAAAAGAAAAAAATTCTGATGTCTGTGAAATTCAACCAATTGAAATAAATGAACAAATTACTGAAAATGTTATTAAAGAACCTACTGATTTACATAATGATATAAATCTTGAAAGTGAATTAAAAACTGAAAAACCAATTACAGAAATTAATAAATTAGATCAACCAGAATTAGTACAAACAGATACTAATAGAGTAGAAGGCTCAATTATTCATCAAACTCCAGATTCAGATAATAAATTACAATTGGATATAATTCCACAGACAGATGTCTTATTAGTAAAACCAAATGAAAGCATAGAAAATATGGATGTAGAAGTTGAAGATGTAAATAAAAGTGTGGAATCAGAAATTAATTGTAATAAAAAAGAAGAATTTACAGTAACTACAGGAATTGAAAATGACAAAGAAGATAAAATTCTCTGTAATGTACTTCCTATTAATACAGTCTCTACTAAAATGGATATAACACCTGAACGTCTTCAAACCGAACATCTTAAACTAGTAGAAACAATTTTAATAAATGATGAATGCGCGATAACTAAACCATTCACAATTCTCAAGTCACAAGAGAAAGAGAAATTGACAAACGAGGAAGAAAACAAGATAATTGAACCTTATACAATTTTTGAAGAAACTCAAGAAAATAATGAAACATTAAACGATAAAGAAATCCCAATAACTGATCCAAATACAATTTTTGATGAACCTCAAGAAAATAAACCGACTGAGAGCGAATAGTCTTAGTAAATACTAAATGAATATTATGTATATTGACTGGTTAGGTTAATATTGAAATATTATCAATTAGGTAAAAGTAATGTAAAAATTAATGTTTGTATGTATGTGATGAATTAAGAATAATTTATTGTACAAAAAAATTGCAAATATTACTAATTTGATTTAATAAATAAAAATAATAATTTTTTTTTTTACACAATATATAGTATTAAATTTAATTAAATTTAATTGTATTTTATTATTATATTTTGTTCTAGTGTTCAAAAACTCGATTAATTCGAACAAAACAATTTATTTTGATTAAATAAATATTTATCTACAGCAGATGTGTAAATAATATGTTTATTCAATTTAACTAAATTTAATCCCAATCCAGTTCATCTTATTACTTAATAGTATACATTCTAAGATTGTTGTCGTGCATAAATTATAAGACCTAAGTACATTGAATTCTACAAGTCACATATTTGTTATTAATGGTATAAAAAAATATCGATAAATATACTCATATTATAAAAAAAAAAACATTCGTTTATTTACATATTAACAGGTAATATAGTAAATATAATTTTTATGTATCATTAAACTAATATTTTATATAGAAGTATTACATTTTGATAAATGTTGATCATTATTCATTAATTTAAATTTGAACCAGAATGTAAAGTATATCAATTTTTGTCAAATATTTTGAAATTCATAAATTTTAATTTTTAATACACTATACGAATAAATTATTTTATTAGAAATAACTAATAATATACATAATTATATTTTTTGTATAAAATAACTTAAGAATCAAAACAAATACTTGTTTGATATTATAAAAATCTGAATTATTAGAAGTCGTTATAGTTTATAAGTATACTCTTGGTTCTATAAGAGTAATCCAATTTTATAAGTTATATATTAACCATATATCGTTAAGTTTGGATTTATGAAATTTAAATTGAAAAAGCAATTGATTATCTTATATTAAATAGTTTAATAATTTTAATAATTTAATATAGATAGCAGCTCTAATTGTTTTTTTTTCAAAAATAATCTTTTTAATTGTTATTAAAAATAATCAACAATTATTTGTAAAAATTAAAAAAAAAAAAATAGTTAAAATCATGTATCTATATATATTATATACGCATATGTACCTAATATAATAACTATTTATCAAATAGGTATTACTGCTTATTACTGTATTAGTGGTATTAATTATTTTATAAATTAATTAATATTTCAAACAGTGCCTTTTAAATATATATTTGAATTAATTTTTATATTATATATATATATATATATTTTGGTACATATATATTATAATATTTACTTACTTGATTTCCTTTTACTTTTATTAATTCTTTTGTCCTATCAACAATGTAAAAATATCCATCATCATCGTAATAAGCAACATCACCTGTATGTAACCAACCATCATCATCAATAGTTTCTTTGGTTGCTTTTTCATTATTAAGATATCCTGCCATTAGCTATAAATAAATTTACATATTTTATAGATCAAACAATTTTAATTATTATACATGTATGGATTTTTATAATCAATTTTACCTGTGGTCCTTTAATTAATAATTCTCCAGACTTATGTGGGCCTAAATCATTACCATCAATTAAACTGATTATCCTACTTTGAGTACTACGTACAAGTTGTCCTGTACTACCCGTTTTATTTTCGGGTAAATTAACTCTTGTATATAAAGACACAGGAGAAGATTCAGTCATTCCATAACCTAAAAAGATTTAATTATAAAAAGATGAAAATAATATGTAATATACATTTTAATACATTATATTATTACGTTATTTATTCAAAAATATCATTCAACTTTCATAACTTTATGTTTATTTATACAAATTTAGAAATAGGTATTTAAGGATTATTTTAACTATTTAATTTAAATAATTGACCTTGTCTAATTCGTATGTCTTTTTGAGCTTTTTGAAGAAAATTGTCTATAAGAGCTTTTGATGCAGGTGCAGCACCACAAGTGATTTCTTTAATTGAGCTTAAGTGTTCTGGTTTTACTGATGGATGAGAAGCTAAGAATAACAATAATGAAGGCACCACAAACAGAAAAGTTGGCTAAATCATAATTTCAAATATAATACAAAAAAAGTATATTTTAATTTATTTGATGTTCATACTTTATATTTAAGTACACATTCTATGTATAATTCAGGAGTAAATTTTGGTATAGTAATCATATGAAGACCATGTGCTAAAACTCCATTTAATATTCCATTAAATCCATAAATATGAAAAAACGGTAAAACACTCAATACTCTCTCTTGGTATGTTTCTGGAAATATATAGGTATTATAATGTAAATTTATATATTGTTAGTCAAAGGATTTAACCTTTGTGTAATAATGGTTTAGTATTTATAAATTTATAATGTACATGTATAATGTATACATACACACCTAACCTTGTGTGTTTTCTTTTTTGTTTATTTAATCTGTAGAAGAGATTGTGTTAAAAATTCAAAAGTCAAAACTGACAAATTTAAAAATAAAAATTGTAAGTATCTACTTAAAAATTTTACTGAACATGTTTCTGATATAAAAATTAAAATTGTCTAGTAATATTACCATCCGTCGGCACATAACTAATGAGTTCATTGTGGATGCACTGTTCCAAATTTATAGCACAATTTCTATGTGTTAACATGACACCTTTTGGGAGTCCTGTTGTACCACTAGAGTACGGTAATAGGGCTACCTCATCAGGATAAGATTTTGGCAGTTCGTCCGGCGATTGTCCCGAAACAATTGTTTTGAAATCATATACGCGAGCATTTTCATTCGCAACTTCTTCGCCGCCAAACACTATAGTACCTTTAAAATCTTTTAACGAAGGAGATACTTCTTGTATGACGGGAAGTAATAAAGAGATTGTCATACACAGTTTTACTCCAGCGTTCTCGAACTGTCGCTTAACCTCCACTAAAGACATAATATAAACAATTATTTAAAAATTCAATTACATTAATTTTAAAAACAAATACGTGGGTAAATATATAAAAGGTATCTTACTGGCAGTGTATAGAGGATTAACAAAGGTAACGACAAGTCCGGCTTCGAGGGCCCCGTGAATGGCAAAAACATATTCTGGTAAATTTGGTAACAATAGTCCCACTACGTCGCCTTTCTTTAAACCAAGTTTTGAAATTAGTGTACTGGCGAATAATCTACAAATCATGCGTCCTTCGCCATAAGTATACGACCTGCCACTACTACCGCATGTCTAAAATAATTTTAAAATATAAAAAATAATAAGGAATAATTATATACATATATTTTTTTTTTATTATTATTTTTTTTTATGTAATGGATTGAATTTACAAAAAAAGTTCTATGTAGAAATTGAACAGAATATTTATAATTCCTATTTCCTACACATAGAAACGTTCGTGTCAATATAAAATAATATAAATAATAGATATATTTTAAATTATAGGTATTAAATTATTAAGTATATTTAGTTAATATTTCGGTGTTGAATCATTTGTAGAATTTATTATTTTTTTTTTAAAAAATAAAGAATACCCAATTTCTACAAAAAGTAGTTGTGTAGCACTGATGATAAGAATTGGTCTACGAAATGCGTATTTGTTAAAATAAAAACAAATTTTTTGTAGAAATCAGGTTTTCTTTATTTTTTTTTTTAAAAAAAAAAGAGCCGATACTCCTGCTGCGGTGCTGGTGGGATACAGATGTGCAAATCATAGTATGTAATTTGAATGATTTGAATGCAATGATAAACCATCTCATTGGAAAAAACGAATCTGAGCGAAGTTCAGTCAGATAAAATAGGTATTGATTAAAATTTTGACATTTTTTTTATTAAATATTTAAAACACAAAATTTTATCACACATTTAAGGACCATATAGGTACTAGGTACACATATAGTACATAAATGAACACCCTAAAAAATTTTCAAGTCTCAAGTTCAATATAAATGTTCATAAAATTTCTTGTCACCTAAATACCCATACTGACAGAACTTCGCTCAAAATACTTTTTTCGAATGCGATGGTTTATCATTGCACTCAAATTTTAATTAAAATTAAACACTGTGATTTGCACACCTGTATCTCTGCGGCAGGAGTATTAGCACTTATTTTTTATACTTTAAACAGCTATAAAAAAAAATCGTAAATGTAGTAATTCACAATTAATTGGAACTAAGTTAAGTAAAATGTATTTAACATTATTGTAAAATTTTGTAATAAATAAGAATAACTTTAAATATTTATTTTACTGAAAATTTAACTATAAACACCTATAAACAAAAATTGAATATTGAGATTTTCTTAATATTTTGGAATTACGTTAAGATTATATCGCCATATCGGTATGCTCCAATAAAATTTTCAACAATTTTCCAAATTTTTTGATTTTTCTATTAATTTTTATTGTAAAAGTATTTAGAAATAATAAGAATATTTCTATTGGTTCTAAGAGTTTCGTTTAAATTAAAAATATAAATTTTAACAGTTATAAAAAATAATTGACACTTAGGATTTTTTCTAATATTTTGATATAATGTTAAGTAATATGTGAGTATACTTTAGTAAAATATTCAAACCTTAATGACCAAAATTGCCAATTTTATCAAACATTATATTCACAAGAACAAGAATTTTACGAAATATTTAAAGTCCTATATTTTGTAGAAAAATTAACATAACGGTTCCAAAATTTTACCACATATATATACCTAGTACAGTAGTACCTCGTATGTCAACATTAAATAAAATTTCGTCGAATTCGTCGAAATTTCAGTTTTCATGAAAAATGCCGTATTTCGTCGTTTTTTCTGTCGCATATAGTCAATTTTTAGAAATTCGAATAATGACTTAAATAAAGTACCAACTACATCCCCTTTACAACCGGAAACATATGCAATATGCTATTCGTGAAAATCGGAGCATTATTTTAGGTATTGGACATTGGTGTATAATATAAATGTTGAGTATAATAATATTATGTTTAATTGTTCGACTATAATTCAGTGTTTCTCAAATCTCAACTTGCAGTCTTACGCGAAACACTAATAAACTATTTTATATTTTACGATATACCATACGTAAAAATAAGAAAACATAAATATCTTAAATGGTATCCGCATGTATTATAAATTATAATATTTTTTAATTAATTTGTTTATTGATACTGTTTAAATTTATTTGTTAATATGGATTTGTTTTTATAATATACCATGCAAATCTGAAAACTCGTGATACATCACTACATCACTAGGTAGTCTAGTGTATCGAGACACTGGTTATTGGTTGAGAAACACTGGACACTGGACTTCATATTATATTTTCGGTTACCTGCAATATATAGATACGTTCTATTTGTACGAACTATTTAAAATGAACCAGTGAAAATAAAAAAAGAATAGCTCGATATCGATATTAACTTTCACCTGCATAGTTTAGAGATTTAGAATATTTAGTGTCTATAATACTCGTAAATAGTTTTAATAAATTATAGATAGGTACATAAATTTTGTTTTATAATTTCAATGCTGAATGGACATTTTTTTAATTTGTTAAAAATTAAGCGTAAATATATTTTTTTACACATTCTTGCAAATCTTTATACGAGTATAAATGATAAACCGAATATTGTCTAACATTGTAGATAACTAATATTTAAAATTAAACATAATATACTTATATGCATTAGGTATATAACATATAACAACATATACCAGTATACCACAATTGGATAACAATTAAGTTTAAATTAGGCTAAAATATATTTCTTTTAAAATTATCAATTAATCAAGTATTTGTTCTACGTATATATTATCTATTGTACCTACCTAATAAAATAAAATAATTATATTTTAAATTTTGATTTTTAACATTCCTTAATACAAACATTTTGTATAAATGCTAATGGTGTTTAGTAGGTACTTATTAATTATTCTAATCCAGTATGATTAATTTATAAATATTTAAATATTCAATTTGATTAAATAATTAAATAAATAAACATACCCATCTAGACTTAAAAATTGTATCTCCTAATGTTGTTAATAATTTAATATATCTTTGATGTGTGTATAAACATATCGTTAAAAATAATATATAATAGTAAGAGTAACATTAAAATTGGCAGCAGTGTTTTCGAACACCGAAACGTTACAGTTATTCAAGAACGACAAAATAAAATTTGGAATTATGACAGATTTAATAACATTCTGGTACGTCAAGATATTCGTCATAATATTCAGGAACTAATAATTAATTATTATTAATGAAATTATATTTTTTGAAGTTTTGAAAACCGTTAAAAAGGCTACAACAATTTATTAATAATATGAATTCACACTAGGTATATTATTATAATACATAATAATATAGTATATAGTATAGTAAATACGCAAAGATAGCCGCGAACAATACATCATGGTAATTGGCAAGGTCGAGGTTTTCTAATATTATCTAACTATGTCAATGATGTATATGCAAACTCTGTTGTTGTTAGTTGGCTATACTCGTAACTCGTAAGGTATTTTCATTGGAAAAATTATTTTGATTTCTAAAATGAGGAAATAAACATTTATAGAGACATTAGATTGCAATACTGTTTTTATAAATTACATTTGGTAATTAATAATAATATTGCGAATTAAATTATAATACAGATTAAGAATATAATAATTCTAAAAACTCATATAGAATAAAGACGTGCAAAGTAACACATTGTTATTTAGTATATAAATTAATGTAAATTACTATTTGAGTTAATAAAACTGAACACATAACCGCATTTATGAGCATAACGACTAATAAAATGACGTATAAATATAATTTTTATTTAAATAGCATTTTATAATTTATAGTTTTATAGTACAACATAATAAAAAAAATTTTAGATTATTATTTTATTAATTTCATTAATTTATAGATCGAATTTTTATTGATCATATTCATATAGCATTATCACTATAATATAGGTGATACAGATGACTCCAATAATAAAAAAAGTATTTCATAATTAGATAATAAATAACTTATAAATTTAGTATATAATTCAAAATAAAAAAATACATTTTTTATATATTATATTATAGTACGGTCTACAGAAAGAATTTTCTTTAATATTGTATACCTACATAAATACATTAATAATATGTTATGTTATTATTCATAAAATTGCGAAATATTTATTATAATTCTTAATTTAATAATTGTAATATATGTTGATAACACAATTATATACATATTATATATAATATACTCGTATAATAGTTAAGGTTAAGTAGAATATAATTACTTGTGTATCTGTATAATTAAAATTTACAGAAATATATTTATTATTTATAAATGATAAATTATCATTATACCTACGTTGCACTTGAGTTATTTTGGTAATTTACTACTACTCTAATATATTAATCATAAATATTTATCATAAATATTGATCGATTAACCATTAACTAAGAATTAAAATAATGTTGAATAATTTTTAATTAAAGTATAATTTAAAAAAAAAAAGAATTTAAAAATAATGCCGTTGTACTTCTTATTTTATATTATCAATTGAATATCACAACTTATAAACGCTCAAAATAAGATTTAACAAACGTATTCATTTTTACGTGAAACGTAATACAAATTTTTTATTTACATACGATTGTTTATATGAACCCTAGAACATCGAACATGTAAGTATATTATATTGTACAGATAACATATTGTATGAATAATAAGTACGGAACATATAAAACTAAACCAAAATATATAAGTACAACAAAATATACTAGATTAGAAAAAAAAATTAGCTCACAATATTATAAGCTATATCATATCGTTTAAATAGCGTGTTTATTTAAAGGTTATTGTCTCCACAAAGAATAATATGCGTCAACTGTTTGTATGATTATAGATTATAGTAATAGTTTAATCAATCTAAGTCGGACTTTATGCCATCACTAATAAAAAAAATCGATTACGTACAAATTTCAATGATTCACAAAAAATAAAAATGAATGTAGGTAATCAAAGTTCAAAATAAATTCATAATAATTATAACATAATCGATGTATGTAACATGTATGTATATTGTATATGCAATACACTAAATACTTATCAAAATACGTAAGTAAAGTCAATTATTTTAAATACAAATTAGTCTATTTATGACGAATATAAATGAACTTCAATCACCGTTTGTTTAATAACAATTATATTGTTTTAAATAATAAAAACGAACATCGTAATAAAAACATAAATATGCCTACGTACATGTACGTATTTTTTTTATGAGACCTTATAGTAGATTAGTAGCTTAATGTTAGATAAATAAAAAAAAAGTTTTAAGTATAACATAAATATCGATTAATGTTTTATATATTATTTAGTTTTGATTCAAACGAGTCAAACAAAAATTTTCAATAATAATCAATTTCTTATGATGACTTTAAAAACAAGTTAATTGATAATTTTAACACATTACATACCTATGTTGTTCATGAGTGTGTAATTTATTTTCTAAATTGCTCTTAATATTGTTCGTAATTATGAACCAATGAACCAATGAAATACGCACTTATTGAATACGCATACCGTAACAAACAAAATAAAATTCATATATTATCTGTCACATATTTGCAAGTTGCATGTTTTCAATTATTATCATTTTAATTTTATCAAAAACGAGTTATGAAATACCTTTTATTTAATATTATAATTTAATCATTATTTAAAATATTCCTTACAAATTTCAAAATATCACTTCAAAATAATTAATTTGTTCAATATTATTGAGTAAAATAATTAATGTTTACTTTAAACAAATATTTTACTCGTATATTATTTATTGAATAAATGAGATTTTTTTTAATGTACCTACCTATTTTATTTCTATAAAAAATGGTTAACAAATATTGTATTTCTATACGAGTATGTTTATCAAATATAATGGTAAATAGATAAATATAACAAATGATTATTAATGAATATTATATTTAGCAATATTAATATTAAAAAAATTTAACAGTAGGAAGGTATCTAAACCTACCTAATTACTAGTAATTACTACCAAATATTATTGAACTATATATCTTATACTCGTAATTAAAATTTACGAGTAGGTATATTTGCTCATAGTACAATGTTTAAATTTGATAATTTGAATTATATATTACAAAACAAAGAAATAAAATTATACTTATAACTTGTAAATTCAACTTGTAATCATAATTTTCGTTTTATATATTATACGTATGTACATATTTATAACGATAAATACATATATAATATCCATTGATTTTAAAATTGGCTAATCATAATCAATGGTACCTACTACTGGTACTAGATCTAGATCATGTACTTACGCCCTACGAGTTTAATACCGAATTTATATAAGTAAATATACTAATAATAATAATAATAATAATAATAATAATAATATTTTATTTGAGTATTGTTTTAATATATTATTAATGTTTATGATGTTTTTAATTTGACGAATATATATCTACACGGCTACACAATTAAACATTTTACAAAATAACAACTCAAAATTACAATAAATTAAGAGAGGAGATTACAATAATCTTGATTTATTTTTCCTTAAAATATATTTTAATAATTATTTTTAATAAACGCATAATGTTTATACACACGTCTAAGAATTCAATGAATGGAAAAAGTATTAATTACCTACATCTTATACAACTCTAAAATTATTACAAATAACCATTTTATTATATTTATATCGTACTACATTAGATTCGATGGAATGCATAAAATATAATAACCTATATATAAGTTTACTCGTGCGTTACATGTTTTATGTTGGTACTTATTTGTAATTTCAATTTTGTACGTGTATAAATTATTATACTATAACTACAATACGAGTACACAGTGTTGTACTTGTACCTACATGTTTTTGTATGCATAATTACTCATAAATTGCATTATTTGCGTCACTTTACCAATGTATAATAAAAAAAGTACTGAATATATTATATATTTATATTAGGTGTAAATATTGAATATTTGGAATTAATTTTGATAATTTACTTTCATTATTGCTGTTTTAACGGATACCAGATATTGTGTTAGATTGTTGACAACTTCTAGAATATTATAGTAGATCAAGTTTTATATAAAAAAAAAAAAGAAATCTCACGGTGTTTGACATTTGAGATATCTCGTACAATATATCATACTTATTATACAAATTTCTTTTTCTTTACTAAACCAATTAATTATTGAAATATTTTTTAGAATAAAATTATCAGTTATTTTTTTTATTCGTTAAAAGAAAAATAATTATAATAATACTCATATAGATACGTTATTTTTTTTTTTACGTATATAGTATAATATGTATATGTATATTTGTATTTTATTATAAGATACCTACCTAATTCAATATTTGGAAAGAAGGGAATTGAATACGTATATAAATAAATAATAATATGTAATATAATATTTTTATTAATTATATTTATATAGCGTGTAATACGTTTATGAACGCGCGTGATGACTTACTATCATTGGTTTGTCTTCCCATTTATCTACGTTTTTCCATATATAATCTGGCAGCGTGAGATCCACGGGATTAACGGGCCCAAACGGAGATTCCAGAATTATGGACCCGGTTGACGAGGAGGAATTGCCATCAGCGCCGCTGGCGAACATGCGTATCGCGACGCACCGTCCGCGATCCAATGACAAGGACGGCGATGATAACCAGGACGAAAGCGACGTGCGATGGTTTGTCGTTTTGGAACATTTGCGCAGCGGTCCGTTGAATAGACGCCGGGCGCCACTCATTACTCTCAGTCGGTCCATTGTAGACGTGTGGTTATTACAATGATAATAATAATATTGTTATTATTTATTTATTAACTGATATTGTATTGTATAGTAGTTTCGTTTTCAGTACCTATACGTGTATTATATATTAAATACAGGATAATTCAACACGGGATTATAATGATTATGTTAATATAATTAAAGTAGTTAGTACCTAAAACCAAAGGGTAATCGAAAAGATAAATAATAAATGAAATATAGATGTGAATTTTTTTATATTATATCGCGATGGACGAACGAACGTCACAATGCCGACGGACGTGAAACTGTACTAAAACGTCTGGCAGGCGACTGGCAAATATTACTACTGAATATATATAAATATATATATACACATATTATTATTATAATACGTAAACATGCAACACGTTGTCGGTACTCGGTCGTCGTCGCCGCCACCGTACGTTTATATCATATTATAAAATCGTACGGTCGATGGGCGGCAAGTTCCGCGTACCATTACGTTTCTAGTTTCTACCGCGCACTCGCCGCCTACGAAGGTGATACGACATTAAGATACCATATAGTATATAATATTACATACAAGGCGATTTACCAAAACTGTTTATCATTTTTAATTCAAATACTACATATTTTTTAAATTTTAAATATACCTATCCTATTTTTATGTCATTTACATAATATAATAATAATAATAATAATATGATAATATAACTTGCAGCAATATAAACATTTTTTATTTTAATAAAAAAATATTTTTCCTCCAATTAAACATAATATAATTGTTATTAATGTTAAAGAAAATATTACCAAAATTTTTGTATCAAAATATAAATTCTAACAAGTCTTTCTTAATAATTTTAATTTATATTCTAACAATAGTTTCTATAACTGTAAACGGGCATCTATACGTGTTATTAATTAATATTTATGATTTATGAATGATTCTATGAAAATATAAACTATAAATATTATACAGTGTTTACAAATTATATACAATGTTAATAAAATAACTTAATATTTTGATTATTTAAAAAATATAAACGATTAAAAAATAAATCACATCATTTTTGTTTTGTTAACTATTTAAAGTTAAATACCTACTTATATATTGATTATTAATTTTAAATTAATTTTTTTTAATTTCTATCCTTAGTCTACAAATATTAATATCTAAGAAATTAATTATGTATAATTATTTCAATTATTTCCTATAAAGTAGCTGAATAATATTTATAAAAAAAGATGGTTTCATTAAAATAAAAGTATGTATCGCCAAAGTCCAAAAGATTAATTAGAAAATATTAAGTATATTTTAAATTTAAGACAAAATATGAAAAATTAAAACTTAAAAGTTAATAGATAACTCATTTCGTGAATCATTCTGTATAACCTATTGTATATACGGAGCAATCGCATTGTGAATTAAACACATAATCAAACACGTTCAATAAACAATACTACGAGTATAATATAATATATAATATACGATAATTATATTGTACTTACGTTTATAAATTACGACTGCGGCTGTAGAGTTGTTGAATAGGTAGGTACGTGCGTAGATAATACGACTGACATAAATTTTGTATTATGTATATTCCTATTTTTCAAGTGTAAGGAACAATTACCACCTTACCCATAACGCATAGGTAAATTAAAGACACTAAATTTAAACAAACAAAAAATAAATAAATATGTCAGACAAAAGATATTGCTCATTTATATAGTTTATATTATATGTTTGTTAACATTTTTAATTTGTACTCTTTTAATATTTATATATTTAAAAATGTCTTCTGCAAATATTTATAAATGTAGGTATGTGTTTTTACATAAAATCCGTTATATTATGTGTTATTACAATATTACGTATATTATAAAATTAAATATTCAACTTGCCATTAAATGCACATGGTTAAACATTTGTTAAAATATTTTTTTTTTTTTTTTTAATCAAACGGATATTTACGTTTAATCTTTATAGATACATCGTGCATATTGTCGTTAATTTAATAATGATAAATAATAAAAAAATAAATAATGTTTATATTTTCTATATTTGTCATAAACTTTTAGCAAATATGCACAATACAATCATACTGGTGAACGAAGAATACAAATGGCGTATTTAGGATTTTGCCAAGGGAGGATATGCATAGGAAAATATTAAATTGACCCAAGTGAGGATAGAATTAAGTAAACACAATATAATTTATTAAAACCATTAAATCAATACCATTAAAAAAGCAAGGAAAGGGATACGGGTTACAGCTTACAGGTCTAAAAAGATAAAGAGGATGGTATTAAATTGTGAATAAAATTTGAATGCAATGATAAATAATTGCTTTCGAAATAACGATTTTGAGCGAATTTATTCATTCATACAGTCTCTAAGTTCAATGTAAATGATCATAAACCCCTAAATTAGTCAGTAGTCACATAAATAACCATATCAGGTAGAACTTCGCTCAAAATCAACACTATCCCTTTTTAATTTTTATACTATATAAAAAGCTACAAAAAATCGTAAATGTTACTAAGTTCAGAATTGTCTAAGTTATCGTGAAAATAATATTGTAATCGAATTCGTCAAAATTTCAGTTTTCTTGAAAAATGTTGTTTTTCGTCATTTTTTATTATTTTTCCTGTCGTATAGACTAAATTTAGAGAAATTCGAAAAATGACCTAAATAAAGTATCAAAAAGACAATATTGTCTACCGAAATAATATGCTATGTGTGATAATCGATGAATTATTTCAACATTCATAGTAACAGTGTTTGAGTGTTTACATAAACAAACTAAAAAAAAAAAGAGCTGATACTCCTGCCGCAGGGATATTGGTGTGCAAATCATAGTACTTAATTTTAATTAGAATTTGAATGCAATAATAAACCATTGCATTCGAAAAAACGATTCTGAGCGAAGTTCAGTCAGATAATGTAGGTATTGATTAAAATTTTACATTTTTTATTAAATATTTAAAAAACAAAAGTTTATCGCACATATAGGGACCATATAGATACACATATATTACATGAATGAACGCCCTGTAAAATTTTCAAGTCTCCAACTTTAAAATTACCCAAGTTATCGTAAAATATTGAAATCAAATTCGTCGAAATTTCATACGTACATTATACGTATGGATTCTAAGATTTTCGTTTGAACTAAAAATATCAACTTTAAACAGCTATAAAAAAAAAAAAAAAAAATTGAGGACAGGGATATTTCTAATATTTTGATATGATGTAAAGTAATATGTAAACATACTTCAGTAAAATTGTCAGACCTTAATGCCCAAAATTGCCAATTTAATCAAACATTATATACATAAAAACGTGAATTTTACGAAATATTCAAAGTCCTATATTTTGTGGAAAAATTAACGTAACGGTTCTAAAATTTTGCCACATATATATAGTACCTGTGTGAACACCCAATAAAATTTTCAAGTTTCTAACTTAATAATTGCCCAATTTATCGTGAAATATTGAAATAGAATTCGATAAAATTTCAGTTTTCGTAAAAAATGCCGTTTTTTCGTCATTTTTTCGACGTTTCTTCTACCGCTTAGGGTCAATTTTGAGAAATTCGATAAGTAAATAACTTAAATAAAATACCAACTATATCCACTTTTCAACCAGAAACATGTGCCATTCATGAAAATCGGAGCATTATTTTGGGTAGTAAAAGTGTTTTCAGACATAAAAAAATGCCAATATACGAGTACTTTCGCATTGCTCAAAATCAATTAAAATAGGTTATGAGAGGGGAATTATCCTCTTGATCCCCCTCGTCACTGCGAAAAAAGAATTAAGATAAGAATAATTTAATATATATATTTTAAAAATACCTATACGAAAATGTTATATAGGTACACCGTACACTGTACACCTAGTGTCCTAGTACAAGGTACAACTATGTAATGTAGAGTCGTAAAAACATCGTATTATTTTTTTTTTTTTTTAGTACGTAATACATATAAAGCAATGGTTAATATTATACATATCATTATATAATATCTAACATCGATTCCTAATTATTAAGTTATTACTTCTTGTTCTTCAATATATATTTTTTTCATATAAAAGTAATGTTATTGGCTAATAACATAATTCAAAAAAATATATTTATTAAATAACTTTTATAATCTTATATTTTTAATATGTACTTTTTAAAATGTAATTTGACAAACTACATACGACTTACGACTTTAACTAATACAGTTTATACAATCCTAGATATGTTACTAATAAAGAGCCATAATAAATTAATAATGATAATTAGTAATTGTTAAAATTTATAAATTATTCGTTTTTAAAAAAAATCTTATTAAATTAACCGCTCTGTTCTCGGTATAACAGGTATACCTTTTATAATATTGTGATAAGTGATAACAAGGTTTGAAGTAATGTCACTTGAGTACACGTTGTCATGGTTATACCGTTGACACTTAACCATGGGATATTCACTTTGATGAGTTAAATTGGCCTATACTAGTTCAAGGGTATTTGTCATATTTACAAATCGCTTAAATGCATTTGCTTCCTTAATGTTGTTTACGCAATAATTCTATTTATTTATTTTAATTATACATACTAGTAAATGTTACATACGAGTATATGCTAATATACAACACGTGTATAAATTTAAGATATAAACGAATAATTTATTAACTTCAATAAATTAATTACTGAAAAATGTGTTATTTACCCGTATATAGGTAAACATAAATAATATAAAAATAATGGACAATTAATGTTATAGAAAATATAATACATATATTTATTGGAATATATTATTTTATATTATTTAAAAGCACCGGTTAACCTTATATTATTTGAGTATACCAAATACCAAAACCAAATTGTTGGGTAAAAATAAATATTATTAATCTCAAGTTTCAACTATTTACCTATTATTTTTTAAAAAATTTAGGGAGTGCATGGCACCCCTTTTTTGGAAACTAAATTATTTTTAATATTAAATATCAATATACCTATAACCTACTATTTTACAACAGATGTATATTATTTTTACGTTTATGAAATTATTTATTCATTTTATATTTCTGTAATATAATAACCTAATAAATAAAAATATGATATAAGTACTTGTATACACGATAGACGATACACTTAAAGAAGTTGGTTTTATTATACAGCGGTATAAAATTGTATGATGCAAATATTGCAAATTATATGGGCGTCCGACAGTATACCAATAATAATGAGTTTGGGTGTATAGTGTATTTCAATTAAATAGTAATACAAAAATTGTTAGTCGTTTGTTTATAGATTGAGAAGAAAATGTATATTTTCATATATGTCTATTTTTCACTTCACTACACATTTCTCTGTTGTTATAGATATGTTTATCTCATACCTTATAAATTATAATACAATTTATGCAATGTGACTCTTTATTTATTAACTGTTTATTTAAGATTAAATCATCTTGTTATATATTATCTACTGTAGACTGTAGACTTATATTTAAGTAATAATAATGTATATTATATATTATTTACTCGTATATATATGTTACAGGCAACGTAGAATTCCGGGCAATGTGAATTATTATATTAAAAAAATATAACAAATACCATTATATTTATAATAAGACCAAAGTAGTTTATATATTTTTCATGTAAAAGGGAAGCTTGCTACATCTACCAGCTTCGCTCACTCCCTCAAGCGCCGCTTTGCGGCACTTTTCGTGGAAATAGAACTACGCCCCAAGGAACTACGGCATACCTACCACATAAACCTGTTACAGTATAAATAAGCAGTAATTTTATGTGACCTAAAATCTCGCTTTGGGAGACCTTTGAAAATTTACTTATAATTTATTATTTTTATTATAACATTATTATTATTATTGTTATTGTAATTGTCATTATCATTGTCATTATCATTGTCATTATCATTATTATTATTATTATTATTATTATTATTATTATTATTATTATTATTATTATTATTATTATTATTATT
>JAIUCT010000016.1:7195080-7229095 GCA_021307375.1 Tetraneura akinire | reverse complement strand
TTATTATTATTATTATTATTATTATTATTATTATTATTATTATTATTTTAAAAATATAGACTACCTGATTTTGAAAGCCAATTCAATTGCAGCGATTCACATTGCCCGTACATAAATATACATTGTAAGTATTAGTAGGTATAAACAATTTTAAAATAAAATACCTACGCCTATAAAATATTTTTTTATTTAACTATAATTTAGTATTTTAAGTATTTAATAATTAAACACCAATAATAACATTAATTTTAAATACTGAGCGAAGCGAGAAATATATTATATTAGATTTACAAAAGTGTGTCTTTCTTTTCATGTCTTCAGACACTTTTTCCACCATGTAATACCTCGAATAACATTTGATTACAGTAGTAAAGTGTAAAGTGGATTATAATTAACGCATTATATAGGTAATTTTTCGAATTTTTCAAAATTGAGCTTATCGGCTAAGAAAAGATACCAAAAAATGACGAACATCGACAATACTCCCGTAAACAAAAACTTTGATGAAATCGATTTCAATATTTTACGATAACTCAGGCCTCGGGATATAATTAACTTGGAGACTTAAAAATTGTATTAGCTATTCACATATTAAGTATTATACACTATTACACTCATGAATCATGATAAAATTTTGGAACCAATTTACATTAATTTTTCGTGAAAATATAGAACTTTGAAAATTTTCTAAAATTCTCATATTTTTCAATATAATGTATAATAAAATTGGCAATTTTGATTTTTACGATCTGAAAATGTTATGAATAATAATTCCAATAATCTTTCTTTTTCCTCTGAGGGAGGAATACTACGTATAATAATTATAGTATCTATACCTACTTAATTATTTACGAGTATAATACATTAATTATATTATTTTTATTTCCTCCCTGGAAATATTTTCATCATTTAAAAAATTAAAAATATTATTAAATAATAAAAGATTACAAAAGTTTTAACAATTAAATTCTGACAATAATGAATAATATTTATTGTATTTGTGTATGTATAATGTACATAAAAATAATGTATATAAAATATCATTTTATAGTTTTATTTTTATATGTACAATAGGTACATACATAATATATTGTATTTTACAGTTTATATGCCTACGCCTATGGCCTACCTATTATTAATTAATATGTATATAAGGTATTAAGTAAATAGTAGTTATAACTTGCATTAAGAAAAAATTAATTAAATATTTATAATATTATAATAAAGTAACTACTGATTAGCGCTTTCATCCGTTTAATAATAAAATATTGGGCTAGTTGCCTATAAGTGAATAATGTAAATCCAAAAATTATAAAAATACCCTATATAGGATTTTTAAAAATAGATAATTATTTATAGAAATTCTTAGTGGGGACGATTGCAACGAAGTTCAGTCAGATAATGTAGATGATTAAAATTTTGACATTTTTTATTAAATATTTAAAACGCAAAATTTTATCACACATATAGGGACCATATAAGTACTAGGTACACATATAGTACATAAATGAACACCCTATAAAATTTTCAATTCTCTAAGTTCAATATAAATGGTTATAAAATCAATTGCCACCTAAATGACCATATCATAAAATTTTTCGTTAATTTTATTTAACATTATAGTAAAATATTGAAATATAATATGAAGAATCCATATAAGTACTTTAAATATTAATTTTACTGAAATTTCAACTTTAAATATCTATAAAAAAAATTGAGTCTTGAAATTGTCCTTAAATTTTATAGAAGTACGTTAAGATAAATATCAATAAACTTCAATAAAAATTTAAAAATTTTTTGGCTTTTCTATTAATTTTTACTTTAAAAGTATTGAGAAATAATAAGAAGATTATTCGTATGGATTTTAAGATATTCGTTTAAACTAAAAATAACAACTTTAAATAGATATAAAAAAAAAATTGAGACCAGAGATTTTTATAATATTTTTATATAGTTTTAAGACTATACCATTTTCCTTTACTAATCCCTCTTCACTATTCACTCTTCCCTACACCTTCCCAAACAAGCATTAAGGGGTGGTAAAGAGTTATAGATCTGGAGAATATATACGTTTCATCCCCTGACCAATATAATTTAATATAAATGTAAAAAATTCAATAAATTGTAAAAAAGTATATTTTATACTTCATATTTACAATCTACGAATATAGTAAATTACTAAACAATAAACTAAAATAATTTAATTATAAACTCAGACGATGAACCTAATGCTTTTATTATAAATATATTCTCATATATCTATTTCGTCAATATATCATTAACAAAAAAAAATAATAAAGAATTAGAAAAAAATAATAATAAATAATAAGAATCCGCAAATACACATACTCGTATATGGTACCTACCTACCATTAATATTGAGTTTACTAAGAGAGTAAAGATTGTTCTATTATTTTGCAAATAAGTACGTTAATATATATATATATATATCAGTATTCTTCAATAAAATTTTCATAAATTTTCCAAATTTTTTGGTTTTTCTATTAATTTTTATTGTAAAAGTATTGAGAAATAATAAGAAGAATATTCGTATGGATTCTAAGGCCGCTGCCACAACATGCGTTTTGGCGGGTCCGGGTAAAACGCATCCCGTCGATCGGAATAACAACTTGCATTGTTTCTAATTATAGATGTCACACCAGGGCGTTTTATCGGGTTGTTAATGTTGTTATTGGGCAATGTAAGTTTTATTCCGGTCGACGTGTATTTCCGGACCCGCCAAAACGCATGGTGTGGCAGCGGCAAGACTTTCAAAAATATCAACTTTATTTTTATATCGTGGTTAAGTAGGTAATATGTAAGTAGGTATACGTCAGTAAAATTTTCAGAACCCAAAAATTGCCAATTTTATCAAACATTATATAAATGTTACGGTAAAAGTACGAATACCGGTAAAATCGAAGATTTACCGTTTAACCGGTAAATTCTAGGTTTTACCGGTATTCGTACTTTTACCGTAACATATACATAAATAAGAGAATTTTACGAAATATTCAAAGTCCTATATTTTGTAGAAAAATTAACGTAACGGTTCCAAAATGTCATCATCGTATAATAATATTGGTATAACAATTGGTATTGGTTTTAATTGAATTTGAAATAAAATAATAATAAAAATTGCCATAAAAATATAAAATTATTAATTACCATAACTCAATAAATAATAAATTTAAAAAAAAAATTACATGTCTAACTGGGCTTCATCATTGCGAATTGCGATAAACTGCTCATACGACTAGGTTCTGTCGCGAGAAAACCACATACGCAACTCGGTTCGGTCGTGGGAAAACTGTGCACGCAATTCGGAAACACCGAGATAAAACAAGAATTTTAGGTAGGTAATATTCAAAATTCTATATTTTGTAGAAAGATTAACGTAATCCTTCCAAAATTGTATCATGTATAATATATTTACATACATGATACATAGCACATACATATACCATATACGGAAAGGTTCCGTTTTTTCATCATTATATAAGCTTAGATGTATAAAGCTAAGCGCTAACTAGGCCATTCGGTTGGAGCGGAGTAGAGCGGCGCGGCACCACAAAAAAATATATGTTAATTAATACAGATGCGTCCATTAGAAAATCGCGAAGCAGTTTTTTGTTGCCATCAAAACTTTTGGAGATAGAATCCGCATCGCTCCGTCACGCATCACCTTATGGACGACTACTATAATCGGATTTTCTCCATGTTGGTCTGCTATCAGAAATTATTAATATTTTATTTTTTATTTAACTAATGTCCTAATTCGTATTATCTTGAATTTATAATAAATAGTGTACCTAAAACCATTGATTATAGAATATTCCATAATCAATAAATACTAAAACCTAATAAAAATTATTTTTGTCCACGAATTTAGATATTGAGCGAAGCGAAGAATCTATTGGTTTTCCAATGATGTGTGTCTTCTTCTTTTTTTTTTTATTTTAAGTATGAAGATACTTTTTCTACCCGAAATAATTCACAGATTTTCACGAACAGCAAATGTTTCCGGTCGGAAAGTGGATATAGTTGATACTTTATTTAGGTAATTTTTCGAAATTTTCAAAATTGACCCTACCTATTCGATAGAAAAAAACGACCAAAAAATGACGAAAAAAAAGAATTTTTCACGAAAACTGAAATTTCCACGAATTCGATTTCAATATTTCACGATATTTTAACTCAGCCAATTATGAACTTAGAGACTTGAAAATTTTATTTGGTGTTTAATTAGGTTTAGGTAGTACCTATTAGGTACTACATATGTGAAAAATTTTGGAACCGTTACGTTAATTTTTCTACAAAATATAGAACTGAATATCTTGTAAAATTCAAGTTTTTATATATTTATGTTTGATAAAATTGATAGTTTTAAGGTCTGAAAATTTTACTGAAGTAGATAGTTCTCTTCAGAAAAAACTTATATTGAAGGGAACCTAACCTAACCTAACCTAACCTAACCTAACCTATACCATTATAAAAGTATACATATTTAATCAATGTCTAAATAAACAAAATAGTTTAAATTATCTTTACTAGTAAAGTAGTAATGTACTAATACATATATTAATTACTTTGGTATAAATATGATAAAAGTATAATACAAAAATTTAAAAAATATATATACATGTAACAGTGGCGCCGTAACAATGGGTTTATTAAAGCCTTTTTTTTTATACTATTTTCATTATCTCTTTCAATTTAAAATTTATATTTAATAATTTTATCATCATTAATTATGTAGTTTTTCTGCCAAGCATTTCTATTCATTAGCCCCCCCCCCCCAATGTTCAAAAATCGTTCCATCGCCACTGACATACAAGTCGCATAACAAGTGTGACACGGCTAAATATGAGTTGAGATTAGTCATTGTTCATTAATGTAGCAAGAGAAAAACGTTGGAAAATGCTGATCTCAAAATATATGCCTCTGTAATATTACATAATGATAAGCATTACTGTTTAATTTAGAGATATTTATTTATTTACTATTATTTCAGGGAATTCGATATATGCAATTACATCAAATTATTATAATAGGTATATAAATTTTTTTTATTTCATTGATATTTGATACGATATAATATATCAATATGATTATAAGATGTTAATATGCTATTATTTTTTGCAATATAGTAATATTACATTTATATTATATATACGTACACACGTTTCTTACACATATTATTATTTATACAAACAGCATTTGTTTCATATATATATATACTTGTATATGGTTTACGTCATTGTTCCAAAATCCAAAGTATACTCAAATCCGTTAAACGAAAGAATGCGCCTTTCTACGTAATTCAAAGTAAACACTAGTAATAATAATTATGACCAATATTAAATTATATAACAATAATTTGAATAATTAACATATATAAATGAGTATACCTAACGGACTAATTTAAAATTGATAACAAATATATCATACAAAGTAATATTTGAATTATGAAATATATAAACTTTGAAACCATTTTATATACATTTATCTGTTTTCCGGAATATCATTTTTAAGTGTACAAAATACAAAATATCATTTGATGTATTATAAAACGTTATTTTAATTAAAGGGTTATCGTATTTTAATGTTATCTCCGTCCAACACGACACATAATATACCTAATTAAACTCACAATCACTCTGTATATTATATATTAAAAACAATAAATAATTACTCTGTTGAGCATACAACATATATATTACAAAGGTATGTTAACAATAATTTTTCCGGGAATTTTTCTATTTGCATTTAAACAATTAATATGCCATATGTTCCTTAATTCAAATTTGATGGCATCATTAATAATTGTACCATGAAATATAAAGGACCATCAGTTTTAGATTTTGAGCGAAGCGAAAATATCTATTGGTTTTGCAATGTGTGAGTCTTTTTATTTTTATGTATGAAAACACTTTTCTACCCGAAATAATTCTCAAATTTTCACGAACAGCATATGTTTCGGGTTGAAAGGTAAATGTAGTTGGTACTTTATTTAGGTCATTTTTCGAATTTCTGAAAATTAACCCTATGCGCTAAAAAGTACGACCAAAAATTGACGAAAAAACGGCATTTTTCACTAAAACTAAAATTTCGACGAATTAGATTTCAGTATTTCACGATAACTCAGGCAATTTTAAACTTTAAGAGTTGAAAATTTTATTGGATGTTCACATAGGTTATAGGTACTATATAATGTGTGTTAAAATTTTGGAATATTTACGTTAATTTTTCTACAAAATATAGACTAGGTATTTGTATTTCGTAAATTCTCGTTTTATGTATATAAAAATATGTTTAATAAAACTGAATTTTTAAGATCTTAGAAAAAAAAATCTTAAGAAAATTTTACTGAAGTATACTCACATATTACTTAATATGACATCAAAATATTAGAAAAATCTCAAGTCTCAATTTTTTTTTATAGGCGTTTTAAGTTGAAAATTTAGTAAAATCGATATTAAAGTATATATTTGAAGAATCTTATTGTTATTTTTTAATATTTTTCAATATTTTACAATAATGTTATATAAAATTAACAAATAATTTTATTGAAGCATACTTACATAATGGTTAATCAATACATATGTTATTATCTGATGAACTTCCCTCAAAATCGTATTTCTGAATGTAATCAAAATTCAACACTTTCCTCTTTAGACCTGTATCTCTTCAACAGTAGTATCACCTCTTCTTTTTTGGATTTTAAGTGGGAGATAATTTAAGGAAATATGCAGCTATACTGACCACTCATAAATAATATTTAAGAAATATTAAAATTTAAACAAAAATTATATGGAAAAAGGAAATTTGCATTTCTTATTACATTATAAATAACTCATCGAATATGGTATAAAAAAAAATTAATTAATTAATTACCCATTTTGGCATATGGCATATATATTATACGGGTATATATTTAATTTCAAATAGAAACTTGTGTACTTGCTACAAATAAAACGGGAAAATTTAAATTACACATAATATACAAAAAACATACAAAAACCAAATTCAACAATAACAATTATTAATAAAACTGTAGTCTGGGATTCACGTAATTCGTGATTGTCATTAAAAACAAGCAAACTTGCTATCCACTATGTAGGTAATTATAATAATATATTAATATATAATAGCTAACTTTAATTTGGGAGGAAGTAATGCGATTCATATATAGGGGAAAAAAAAGGTAATTTAAATTTATTGTTATCAATTCGTCATATTATGAAAACAAAACAATAATAATTAATAATGTTATTTGATTGTTTTTATCATAGATTTGATGAAAATAATATTTTAAAGTTTAAACAGTCATATACCGATATACCTGGTCTATAACTTATAATTAGATTGATGGGTTTTTACTGTTTTTAGACACTCATTAGTAACTGGCGGTACTCACTTGGTGGTTTTGAGCAAAATCTGAATTATATCATATTTTGTAATATAATTAAATTACATGTAATATAAAAAATTGTAACAATAATGTTATTTTGATTAAATATTCTCATACGTTCAGGAGGTAAACCAAATATATTCCGTGATTGCGGTTGCTGCCGTTGTTAACACTCGGGGACACGATCAAAAGTTTCGATTTGGACGCGATTGTTTAAGTTTAAGTGTATGTTACTCGTAGGAGTAATAAATATTTTTCGTGAAATTCTGACACGAATGATGCGGACATTGTTTTGTTGGTTAAAATAAAAACCTGAGCGGATGAACCAATCTAGAAAGGTAAGAATGGAAGACTGATTGTGTTTTTAGTTTTCACTTTTCAGTTATTCATCTTTACCAGTCACCCCTATGCCGACGCTTATACCGGTTTTAAGTATATACAGAGTGATTACAAATTTGTATAAATGATATTACAGGGTTATAATATTGCAATCCCTATCATTTTTTTTTAACACACCTCTAATCACTCCGTATTCATGTACATTTTATAAACAATAATAATGATTAGGTAATCGGGTCAACAACGCACAACACCCTCCTACGGACAATAGTCGAGATTTTTTTTATTCACAGTGTGGTACACAAACAAAATGCACGTAAGACGTAACTACAATATCCTACGAGTACATGTTTTAATATTAATAGTAAATCCTGTGACATCTATCAGTAATGTTACATGTTTTGGCTACGGAATGTTCAAAAACAAGCATCAGTTATTCAGTTATCAGTTTGAACAATGCAGAATGACCAATTTCAGGAAAAAAATTGTTACAATAACATTGTATAAAATATTAACAAGGAAATAAAAATACAAAATTAATTTTATACATTAATTTATATATTTATTGAATATAATTTATTTAATAAAAAAAAATAAATATTTTTCAATTTAAAATAACATTTTAAGTATAGACCTATAATATACTTATAATAGACTTATATATAAACAAAGTTAGTTATAAAGTACTGATTTCAAGATCAGGATCAACAACTAGTATACAATATTACAATAATAAAATTATGGCACATTTTATGTAGAGGATTTTAAGTTATTGGTGCTGGAACTTCAGAACTTAACTTAGAGCAGAGGTTTCCAAAATTTTTATCATCGGGAATTCGGTAACCACCAGACACTTCTATGATCAATTCACGTACTACTTTAATAATTCTAAAACTAAATTAGGAGTCAAATTTTTTTTATGATTTAGAAAGTAAAACAAATCTTAATTTTTAGTTAAATCTTAATATTTAAATTATAAAATATATAATAATAAAAAGAAGAGCTGATACTCCTACCACAGCCACAGGGATACAGGTGTGCAAATAATAGTGTTTAATTTTAATTAGAATTTAAATGCAATGATAAACCATCGCATTCGAAAAAACGATTATGAGCGAAGTTCAGTCAGATTATGTAGGTATTGGTTAAAAGTTTAATATTTTTTATTAAATATTTAAAATGCAAAATTTTATCTTACAAATAGGAACCATATAGGTACACATATAAGACATAAATAAACACCCTTTAAAATTGTCAAATGTCTAAGTTTAATATAAATGCTCATAAAATCCCTTGTCACCGATATTCACATTCACATATCTGACAGAGTGACAGAACTTCGCTCAAAATACTATTTTCGAATGCAATGGTTTATCATTGCATTCAAATTCTAATTAAAATTAAACACTATGATTTGCACACCTGTATACCAGGAGTATCAGATCTTTTTTTTTACTTTAAACAACTTTGAAAAAAAATTATTAATAAATTTTGTTAATTTTATTTAACATTATTTATTTTAAAATATTGTAATATAATAAGAAAAATCCATATAAATAATTTAAATATTATTTAGAGAAGTAATATGAAAAATATTCGTATAGATTCTAAGATTTTCGTTTAAACTAAAAATATCAACTATAAACAGCTATAAAAAAATTAAGAATTGGGATATTTCTAATATTTTGATATCATGTTAAGTAATATGTAAGTATACTTCAGTAATAACCTAACCCCGATTTAGTGTTCTAAAAAACTTTCATAAAACTTGGGAAAAAGCAATAGGGAAAACTTTACCTTTATTCTTTAATTGTGTGTCTAAATTATATTGTTATTTAATAATTATAAATAATATAATTAATTCATTGTTCAAATATTATAAAATTATAATTAATTTATTATATTTATGTTAATTTATGTAGCACAGATCTGTGTATGAAGTGCATACAGATACAGTATACTATAAGATATAAGTAGGTATATCTTCATAATGTAACTATAAATTATTAAATTACAAATAACTAATATGTATAATGAAATAATAAATAATATCTTTTTAGTTTTTAGTATTTCTTAACTGCGCTCTATTCCTCCATCGTCTCGAGCATATACGACAGCAGGGGTGGATAGGTACCTAGTTTTTTTGTTACAGGGAAAAATTTTTAAAAGACCACCAAAATAAAAAAAATTGCTCGCGTCGTTCGCATTATTCGTATATTCTTATTTTAAAACAATAACTTGTAAAATTGTTAAAAGTGATGCTAAGGGGGGCCACTGACATTATATAAGATGAGGGCCCACAGGGAAAATCCTTTTTTCCCTATGGGCCTATCCACCCCTGTACGACAGACTATCGTTTCTGCCTCTATTGGGCTTCCCAGTGTGACTTCAAATTATCTCCTATGTCTCCACCATCTGTCGCACTGGAATAGTGTGTGCTCAGCATCGTTCGAGTTAGCTACACTATTACACATTTGGGATCATTGAGTTTCTTGAACTTGTGTAGATATTGACTGAAACATCCATGGCTCGTTATCAGCGTGATGTGAAAATTTGAGTCCCCAAACTTTCTTATTACCCATTGCTTAACGTCCCAGATTAATCTATGCATCCAGTGATCAGTATATGAAGTATCCCACACTTCCTGTTCCTGCCATTTTAAGTGCGTCCTGTTTCTTATTTCTGCCGTGTCTAAGTTGCCTACTTTTCGTCCATTGAAGATCCCCGAATTTTCTATGGCCATTATGTGGGCTGGGATTAGTCCCGAAATGACTAGAGCAGCCCGGGTTGATACAGACCTGCACGCCATTGCAACTCTAAGAGCAATGATTCTTTGTGGTCTCTCAAGCATGTTAACGTAAGACTCGTGCACCAATGAACCCGACCAGACCGGGGTGGTAGATGTCTATGAACTACGGAAGAACCTTAGAATCTTAAAGGAATCCTTATAGTTAAAATTGTATTATATGTTCATATAGGTACTATATGAATACGTAATTAAATTTTAGAATGGTTTCGTTAATTTTTTAACAAAATATAGAATTTTAAATATTTCCTTAAATTTTTGGTTTTATTTCTTTAATGTTAGATAAACTTGGTAATTTTGAGTTTTTAGATCTGTAAATTATATTAAAGCATTCTTATATATCACTTGACATGCTAACAAAATATTAGAAATACCGAGTCTCAATTCTTTTTTTTATAAACGGTTATGTTATACGTTTATTAACGGTTTAAATTTAAAGTTAAAATTCTTTGAATAGTCAAAAATCTAATATATATAATATATGGATTGTTTTTATTATTTCTCAATAATTTGTTTAATAATTCTGACTCAAATGCATATTGTAATTTGCAACAGTTGAAAGTTGAAACTTCGTGTGCCTATTACTTTACGACATTGATAACGAATAACGAAGGCCAGTTAACACCGTCATAAATTGTTTATTAAAACGGGCATTCAGGTTGCTGTAAAATGCATTGGTGCAGTAATCAATTCCACCAAACAATTTCGCTAAAACACAATAAGCGTGATTTGGCGAGTTTACTGAGTCAGTAAATTATACCATAAAATGTTTACCAAAAATTAACACTCTAAAACACTGATTTACTGGTTAAGTAAAGAGTAAATAGTTTACTGATAAATAATAATAATTATTAATAAATTAACTCGCTAAACATGCGTGTTGTATCATGTTGAAATTTGAATTTTTTCTAAACGACGCGCGCAATCTGTTTAACAATCAACAAGATAAATAATAAGCATTGATTAAACATATGTATGTTTAATCAATGTAATAAGCTTATTCTTATCTATCTCGATGCCTTGTGGTGAGTTGTGATAACCGTTATCTATAAAAACAGAAAAACGTGTTTTGGAGTAATTATTGATATATCATATATTCAATATTCAATTTATTAAATATAATACCTATTAATTAATTAATAAATAAATATTAATATTATTGTGTCTCGTGGTATTTTACTGTTTTACGGATAAAATAAAATAAAATAAAATAAAAGTATAAATAAATCTTTTAATGTCAATATTTAATTATAGGAAGTTTTAAAATGATATTTTATGTTTGAAATATTTAGCTAAACTATTGACAATGGCCGAAGAATTTGACAACAAGAAGAAAGAACACCGAAAGAGACATTCTGGTACGATTTTTTGTTTATTAAATTTCATTTCGAGTTAATATTTTTTTGATAGTAAAAGGTTTCTATTTAGAGTAATTTATCATTATTCAACATTATGTATTATACCTATTATACAATATATTTCAATTAAATATTAACAAAATATTTCATCCGGATAACTACAGATCGAAATGGGAATTTTTTCATGATGATTGGAGTATAAAAGCGTATATTTATTCTACGTTTCCAAAATTTTAGGTCTTTCGGTGTGTGCACACGCAATAAAATTTATATTTTTTTAAATGTCAACACCTATTTTTTATATTATATTCGAGTAGAAATATTATTTTAATTTTTTTTGTTATTTAATATATTTTCTATGACTAAAATTGACTGACCTACCACCAGTTTAATAAAAAAATAAGTAATAATATTATAATTTAGAAATATGTCACTAAATGTGTAACACTAACCTCTATCATCATAAAAAAATTTGCATACAAATCTAAGGTCATCCAGCTAATTAAATCAACTAAAATTTTTCGTGCTATCCAAATTATAATATTATTTATAATTTTTTAATTAAATTGGCGGTAAGTCAATCAATTTTAATGATAGAAAAAAATATTAAATATCAAAAGTTATAAAAATAGTTCTATTTGAATCTAACAAAAAAAAATAGGTGTTTCCATTTAAAAAAAAAAAAAACGAAAATTTAATTTTCATACACATTCTAAAGAGTTAAAATTTTAAAAACTAGCATAAAATGTGCACTGTTATGTCATCATGAAAAAATTCCCATCACGATCCATTGTTGTTATCCAGCTAAAATATTTAGTGTTACTATTTGAGTGAAACACACTGTATGTACATAATACCTATATAATATATATATATATATATATATATATATATATATATATATGAGGCAATACGCAGCAAAGTCAGCAATCTCCAATTGTAGTGATTTATTTTTTTTAGTATATAATGGATACTAATTTTTCATTATTTCTGGTTCTTTTGGGGGATATTACATTTATTGATTAATAATATCATTCATTAATCATATTTCTTAAAATCTATGACTTTATAGAATGTCATTTTTAATTAATAATAAAAAAAATAAAATGGAGATTATAATGTTTGCCGCGAAATCACGTAGGTTGCTGTCTTTGCCATGGAAATCTAGTTGTTTTATTATTGAATGAACATAGGTTAATAATGTTTTAGTAGTGATCAAATAGTAATTAACAAAATTAACTGGTTTTCAGTAAAATAAAAATTATCTTTAAAATACTTCCTATCTTATCTTTACAAAATTCAAAATAAAAAAAAATAATAATAAGAATAACAGTAAACAGTATGGTCCAACCCCGTGGTCTGTGAATGCATATGGCCCTCGATTATATATTATACATATATATATTTTATAATTTAAAAATGCATATTATATTTAATAAATATATGAAAATTCTAATTGAAATACAATTTGATTAGTCAACAATATAATTGTGTATATATATATATATATTATTAATCAGACTATATAACATTAATTATTAATATTATAAGATTTATGTATATTGTCTAGTACTTTTGTAGGTATATGTATGTTTAAATAAAATATTAAATAATAATAAGTATTTTTTTATTTTGGCAGTTCACAATATTAATTATATAAATGTGTAAATTAGTCCCCGAAATACAAATGGTTAGACTACGCTGCTGTAAACTCTTAATTCAGAACACTTTTGTATGTATTCACATTTCACATTCAAAATTACATTCAATAATATCTTCGTAGTCAATTTTATGATGATTTAAAGTCGATATAATATTTCAAATTCTCTGCCGAATGTCGATGTTTTCCAATTTAAACCAAACTGCTTGATAAGTAGTTTCTTTACATTTTCAACTTTTTCTTTTTTAATTAATTGCTCTTATTTTTTTTTTAATTCTTTAAATTATACAATTTCCTGATTATTGTTTAATATTCACTCATGGTATGCTTTTAAACCATTTTTTCATGTATGATATCATACAGATGTTGCAATATTTATGGTATTGAATAAAACATTTTTTGCATTCCTTTATGGATTTTGCACAATGGGTACTCGGGTTCGTTTTAAATTTCTTAATTAATAATCGATTAATTTATCTCATTAAAATAAAGTCGATTATTTTAATATTAATAATTATTAATAATATGTAATAAACTAATGACTAAAATGGAGATTGTTGTATTTGCCGTGGACCTGAAAGTGGAGATTGTCCTCTTTACCACAAACACCCAATTTTAAATCCTTACTTATATCTTTTCAAAGAATTATAATTAATAAAAAAACAATGCTACCAATCGATTCAGCATGAAATTTACCATATGATTATTTAATAATGTGAATTTGTATAAAATATGGAGATTGCTGACTTTGCCGCGTAATGACTCATATATATATATATATATATATATATATATGCTTATATTTTTATATAGGCAGGAAAGCTGAAAAAAAAATTGTAAAGAAAAAATTAGATCAAGATGAAGCTTCCGCAAGAAAAAGGAATCCCAAGGCTTTCGCTATCAACTCTGTTGTCAATGCTCAAAGGAGATTTAGAAGGTAGATAGAATTTTTTATGAAAATTTTGTATTTTCATAATGTTAATAAAACATAATATATTGAAATCAAATATTTATTTATCTTAAATTAGGGCTCAAGATTTGGATACGAAAAAACAACATATCCCTCTTGTTGATCGCACACCATTAGAACCACCGCCAATTATTGTTGCTATTGTTGGTCCTCCAAAAGTTGGGAAAACTACATTAATTAATGGAATCATTAAAAATTTTACTAGACAACCTCTAACTACTATTAATGGTCCTGTCACTATAGTATCGGGTAAAAAGCGGCGTATTACACTAATTGAATGCAATAATGATATAAACAGCATGATTGATTTGGCTAAAGTTGCTGATCTTGTTCTCCTAATGATTGATGCTTCATTTGGATTTGAAATGGAAATATTTGAGTTTCTTAATATATGCCAAGTACAAATTTTATCATGACCCATTGTTAGTTAAATATTGATTTATTTATTTTATGTAGGTACATGGAATGCCAAAGATTATGGGTGTTTTATCTCATCTTGATATGTTAAAAAATAACAAAACTCTAAAACGTACAAAAAAGTTACTTAAACATCGTTTTTGGACTGAAGTTTATGCAGGAGCAAAATTATTTTACTTGTCTGGTATTCAACGTGAAGGATATTTGCGTAATGAAGTTAAAAATCTAGGAAGATTTATATCAGTAATGAAATTTAGACCGTTGACTTGGCAAACTTCTCATTCATATGTACTTGGTAAGTTAATAATATTTTATTTGTTAATATGATTGTACAAAATGAATTATAGTTGTTAGATTTTGATTTTTATCAATCACATACTTCAATAACTTTCTTTTTTACAAATACTCATATGTACAATTAAACATAATTTTTTAATACTTATTATTTTATTAACATATTATAATATATTGTTTATTTAAACCTAAATCATAAAAATAATATTATTTTTACTACAAATACGTATTTTAACAAAAACATTGTATTCAGTGGCTCACCAAGTACTTAATATAATACAGGGGTGGCGAACCTATGGCACGCGTGCCAGAAGTGGCACGTTGACCAAATTTCAGTTGCACGCCAAATTTAAAAACTTAAAAAAATATTATTTATCTTAAAAAAAATCATAATTTTTAAACTTTAGTATGTGAAATTTTAAGAATCAAATTTAAAAGTTTTCAATAATAGGTAAGAAAATGTGTTTATAAATGTTATAAAAAATACCTAATATTAATGATTTTAATAATATGTATTTTAGGAAAATTCATTTTTTTTTTTATGGCACGCGAGCATATTACAAAAAACTTGATTTTAAATTTTGGCACTTGACCCAAAAAAGGTTCGCCACCCCTGATATAATATAATATATCTAATATATACTATTATTGTCCCTAATTAGTTATTGTGGTCATGTTATAATTTAATTATTTTTAGTGGATCGAATGGAGGATCTTACACCACCAGAATTAATTCGACAGAATGTGAAATGTGATCGCCGAGTTAGTTTATATGGATTTGTTCGGGGTATTCCAATGAACAAACAAAGTAGTGTTCATATACCAGGTAATTAAATATTAAATAAAATATATACTATACCTTATAAAATATATTAATAAATAAATGTATATATATATATATATATATATCGACGGTTTACAGGTTAATTGGCATAAGCGACAAAAACCAAATTTTACAAGAGAGATCAAAAACTGTTAATATATGATTTAAGGAATTTTAAATTTATATACTATCATTTTTTTAACTCTACCTGATTTAATATTAAATTTTTTTTTTTTTTTTTTTTTTTTTTGAAGCTTTTACGAGTCGTTTAGTGTCTTTGCTTTTAAATCCAAGTCACCCCATATTTCTTGTGTGTGAGCTAAAAATCTAAGTGCTAAAAATCTTAGTTTCGTTACAATGAGATTTTAACTTCACCAAGTCTTTCTTAACAACATCAAGGCATCTTTGTCTTGGTCTTTTCTGAAATATTTGATTTATCATAACTATCTTTATAAGAGAACCATCAGCTCTCTATGCATGGCCAGCCCATGCAAGTCTTAAAGTATTAAATAGTTATCATTTAAAAAAAATGCTTTTTGTAAGTTTGAACTTCAGTTTTGGTGATTACATCAAATTATTGAGTTAAATAAAATAAAAACGAGATGACTACTAATAAAGATAATTTAATTAATAAAAATTTCAAAATAATAGTCGTAATCATCAATAAGTATTATCAGATAAAGTGCGGGAAAAAGAATAAAATGGTAGTAAGCAATAAAACGACGTACATGCCATTTTATATTTGTCAGGTGTCGCTTATACAAATTTAGTGTTTAGTGTCGCTTATACAAATTTAGTGTTTAGTGTCGCTTACTATCAAAATATTAACAAATATATTTTAGCGCATAATAAAAACACTTAAACATTAATAAAATTAATTTCATTCATAATATCGATATTGGAGTGTGTTCTATTTATGCTTTATAGTGTCACATACACGAAAATGACTAAAAGTTAATTTTGAGAAAATGGTCGCTTATGACAATTTGCCTGCAAACCGTCAATATATATGTATATAATATTTATGTAGGTTAGTCGATTTATTATATTGATGATTTATTTAAATGTTTAAGGGTGTGGAGATTCTCCTATATCTGATATGTGTTTTCTTCCTGATCCTTGTCCTTTACCAGAAAAAATGAAAAAACGTAGTTTAGTTGATAAAGAACGTCTTGTTTATGCACCATTTTCTGGAGTTGGTGGTATTGTATATGATAAAGATGCTGTGTATGTTGAACTTGGTGGAAGTCATTCTCATAGTAAAGTAAGATTTTTCTTGTTTATTTTTGATCATTTTAAATATAATGATATTAATTTATAATTTGTTTAGATTATGAATAATACTCAAAATTATACTCCTGGTCGAGAATTAGTTAATAATATAGTAGAAACACATGATACTTTGGATCAAAAAATAGATCGTAGTGAAGTTCAAATATTTTCTCATACCAAACCAATTGTTTCAACTAATTTTAAACAAAGGTATATTTGTGTTAAAAAATATTTATAATTTTATTTTATTCTATGAATTTACATTTATCTTAGTGATGATTTGGAAGAAGATATGTCTGTAGCTAATATAACAGATCCAAGTGATGGACGAAATCGACGTAAAGTTATGTTTCGTTCTGATGATATGAAGTTTTCTGACCTTGATGAATCAGATACTGGAGATGATGATGATGATGATGTTGATGAAATAAGAGATATTGTTTCTGAAATTGAAGATAATCATGATTCTGATTCTGAATGGTCAGATTTTGAAGAAGAAACGAAAGACAAGAAAGATGAAATTGATAAGAGTCGTTTTTATGGACAGTCGTTTGGCAAAGAAAATGAAATAAGAAAAAAAATTGCCAATGAATTAGCAAAACTAGATAAAATTAATCAAGAATCAAACATTAGAATTTCAAATGAACAAAAAGAGGATTACTCTGATGGTAGTTTAGAATATGATGAAGATTCCGATGTTGAAGATTATAATGAAAATGAGGAAAATTTTGATGAAAGTGATGAAAATGACATGTCAGATGAAATAGATAAACACGATAATATGAAAATAAATTTGGTACATAATGTTTCTATAAATGATTCGAAGGAAACAGATAAAGACACTACAATAAATTGGAAGAATAATTTAGCACAAAAAGCAACTAATGCATATTATGATCGACAAAATTCTGTTGCCAATCTTTGGAAATTAGTATATGGTAAATTCATTTTATTATAATAATGAAGATAAATTATTTTAATATAAATAATTCTTAGTTTCTTATTTATTTTTTTTTTAATAGGTGAAGAAGTCAATAAAAAGAATGAAGACCAGTCTAATGAGGAAGAAGATGAATTAGGTGGACTTTTTCGGAAATCATCAATGAAAAATATTAAAAAACAAATGGAGAAAGAAGATTTGAATAAGGAAGATACATCCAAGTTTAATATTGATCATTGTCATGATTGGAGTTTAGCAGAGGTGATAATTATATTGGATATAAGTTGTATATTAAATTTTAGTTAAATATCTGAGAGATTTATAAAATAATAAGCTGGATAATTAAATTTATAGTTATTTATAGATAAGTTCTTTAAAGGCATAAATACTTTCGATTTGAGCTGTCTTATTTAATAAGCCACTAAATATTATGTTCTTTTATATGACACCACAGAAACATGTTCTTCAAACAAGAATTTGTTTATTGATTTACTGGAAAATTAAATTTCTAAATATTTTTTTTTTTTTTTTTAGGTTTGTGATAGTATAAGAGATATGTTTGTAACTGGAAAGTGGAAACGCAGTGAAGATGCTACAGCTCTTCTTGAAGATGATGAAGAACTTTATGGTGATTTTGAAGATTTAGAAACTGGAGAAAAAGTTGAGGGTGGAGATTTTTATTCTGATGATGACAGTGTAATTGAAAAACCCAATAAACCTTTGACTGAAGATGAATTAATAGAAAAAAAAAAAAAACTTAAAGAACAATTTGATGAAGATTATGATAATAAAGAAGCACCAAGTACATATTATGACGAATTAAAAGAAGAAGCTTCAAAACAAGCACAACTTAATAAAAGTCAGTTTGAAGGAATGGATGATGAAATTCGTGTTCAGCTAGAAGGTTATAGAGCTGGAATGTATGTTCGAGTAGAATTAGATGCAATGCCATGTGAATTAGTGAGCAATTTTGATCCATCTTATCCATTGATTATAGGAGGATTACAAAGTGGAGAAGAAAATATTGGGTTTTTAAAGGTAATGAATATTAATAATACTTATTATCCATATAATTAAGTAATAATATTTAAAATAAGGTTAACAAATTAATTTTATAAATAGGTACGTGTGAAGAAACATAGATGGTATAATAAAATATTGAAAAACCGAGATCCAATAATTATATCTATGGGCTGGAGAAGATTTCAGACATTACCTATATTTTCTAAACAAGAAGACAACATGAGATATAGGTATTTAATATATTATAAATTTATATTTCTCATAATTTTTACTTTTAAATGTATAGTAGTAATAATTTTACTTATTCCATTTTAGAATGCTTAAGTACACTCCTGAACATGTAATGTGCATGGCTCATTTTTGGGGTCCAATAACAAGACCTGGAACTGGGTTTTTAGCTGTACAAGATGTATCAACTAAACAGGTATATAAAATTTTCATTTTATAGTAAAATTGTGATTATCTGAATTAATTGGATCCTGGCATCCGCATATAATTTGAATATGCAAAAGTTTAGATAATAGAATTTTTATTGTATTATTAATACATGTATACATGTCACAAAAAAACATATTTATATTAATAATACATATTTTATTTATTATTACAAATTATAATTATTATATAGAAATACTTATATAAATAATGTTATATTATATTTTTTTGACATTATTCGGATTATTCATACATTCAGATAATGATGCATTAAGATGTATCGTCAATCAAACAGGTTCTACTGTAAATACATTTTAGAATAATAATTTACTTTATTATTTGTTTAAAGGCTGGTTTTAGAATAACAGCTACTGGAACTGTAGTAGATACAGATCAATCTACCAAAGTTACTAAGAAATTGAAATTAACTGGCACTCCATTAAAAATTTTTAAACGAACAGCGTTTATTAAAGACATGTTTAATTCCACTCTTGAAGTTACAAAATTTGAAGGAGCCCGTATTAAAACTGTATCTGGTGTTCGAGGTCAGATTAAAAAAGCATGTCCTAAACCAGAAGGTTCATTTAGGGCAACTTTTGAAGATAAAATTAAAATTAGTGGTATATATTATTGATATATTCGTATAAATAGGATTTTACTAAATACATTTTAATAAACTGTTATTTTTTTTCTTTGAAAATTTTAGATATAGTATTTTGTCGTACATGGTACAATGTTGATGTTCCAAAATTATATAATCCAGTTACATCATTACTCTTACCTTTAAATGAAAAGAATTCTTGGCGTGGTATGAAAACTACTGGCCAACTTAAAAGAGAACAAGGCATTAAGGGACTTCCACAAAATGATTCTATGTATACTGTAAGTATTATTTGTAATTTAATTAATATGATTAATTTGTATATTAGGTATAATATTTTTATTTATTTTTTTTTTTTTTTATAAAATATTTTCATATATTTGTTTATTTATTTATAGCCAATACATAGAAGTATGAAATATTTCAAACCACTTAAATTATCTAAGAACTTGCAAGCTCAGTTACCATATGTTGATAAACCCAAAACATTAGCTACTGCTAAATTAGACTTGAAAAAACAACGTGTAGCTGTGGTTAGAGATGGTCATGAAGAACAGGTTGCTTCATTAATGAAGATGATTCGTACAACTTATAAGGATAAAAAACGAAAAGATAAGAAAGATATGAGAATGAGAGTTAGGCAACATAAAAAAGATATCCAAACTGAAGTAAGAGCAAAGTATAAAAGAGATCAACAAAAGAAGAAAGCTATTATGAGAAAACGAACTAAAATGTCGTCTAGTAAATAATTTCTGTAAATATACTATTAAATTGTATTTAAATGAATAAAAAGAAAATCAAATTTAACTATAATCTTAATATATTTTTATTTCTACTAATATGTTCTTTATAATAAAATAAGTAACATTTTATATTCCAAAGATATCAAGGGTTTATAAAGACCTGTGAAAGACACTTTTTGGTAATTGTATATAGTTGGTATTTTTTTTTAATAAAGCAACAAAAATTTAAGCAACAAAAATTTAAATTTAAATTGTATATAGTTGGTATTTTTTTTTAATAAAGCAACAAAAATTTAAGCAACAAAAAAAAAAAACTACTAAATACAATGAAAAAAAGTATAAAGTATGGAAATAAGTTTTGAATAAATTTAATTATTTAATAATGAGTAATGAATAAAGAAATAAAACTTACAGACTTGATATTTTTTTTTTTAAATATTTGTACAAATATATTACATAACCCTGTCTTCTGACTTATTTTATATTTCATGGTAATACATGGTATTTAATAAATAATAATTTAATTTAATAAAATTTAAAGCAAGTTTGTGGTAAAAAATTTATTTGTTTAATGTTTATCATTTAATTAGTATAAAAATGTTAATTTGATTAACATTTAGAATTTTAAGCTCCTTGTGAAAATGTCAATATTTTAAGTTAGTACATGATGGGTTACATAAATAAATAATTAAATGAATAATATGATATATGCAGATATTATGTTCTATTTAATAATCTTTATTTCTATTCTATTTCTATTTATGTTCTACTTATACACATAAATCTAAAATCATTCGTTTTTTCTACACAAATTAAGAGTTAAGACAGAAACAAAATAATAAACAATATTAGGTATTATATTTTTAATAATTTATAATATAAAAATAAGTAATATTGTCAAGAGCAGATTAAGAGCGCATTCGTCTCCGGGGTTAAACTATTTGTTGGGGCCCATTAATCAAAATAATTAAATGTATAAAAATTAAAAAGTCAAAAACAACAGATATGTTAGTGTATAAGAAGCACATTTAATATTTCCTAAATAATGTTAAACATATTTAATTTATAAATTTAATACTGATATTTCATTAATACTACTACTACTCGTGTGGGTACCGGGGATACCTGTTGGCAGAATTTTTATTAGGCACCTTATAGGTTTCTGCCATGCCATGTATGGGGAGGGGGTAGTAGTCGAGACAGTAAGCTGTTTCGTAGCGGCGGTTACCCATCCGCTGTCGATCCCTTTGGCTACGGTGCTTAATATCTCGGTAGCTTTTGAGGATGACGCGAAGACTCACATGTCCCCCTATTTCATTAATTATAGTACATATATATAAATATATTAAAACAATTAATTTGATTTTTTTATGACAATTTGTTAAATTTATTTAACAATAAATAAAATAAAATATTAGATGTACCTACATATAGGTATGGTACCTATATCAATAATATAATAAACATATTTTCGGTCTTATAATATAAATGTAAGTCAGTAGGTATATCTGTATAAATATCCAAAACATACATTGTTTTACACAAACTTCTATTTTCTTGTTTTATTTGATGCAAACACCAGAAATATTTCATCGAAGTTTATTAAATTTAATAAATTATTTTCAGGATATATCATTTGTGTAAGAATCTAAATGCTCTTGAGTTTGACCTTCTCTTGCCTTTTTTTGTAATCCTAGTTAATTTAGAAAATGTTCTTTCTGCTGAACAATTACTAATTAGCAACTAAAATTGTCAAATATATACTTATTGATAACAGAATATTAGGAAATACTGAAATACTTCCTCTAATGACTGACTTTTAAATCATTTTAATAACTTTATATTAGTATATATTTTTTTTTTTGCTATACAGGCCATTAAGGACTTTTACACGATTACACGCTTCAACCAAACTTCTCCATATATTCCGGTCCATTAGGTACATCCTCCAACAGGGGCGGATCCAGAAATTTTCCAAGGAGGGGGCGCATATACCTAATATAAATTAATAAATAATTATTAATATAAGTTTTATTTTGCATATTATTGCATATTTAGAGGTTTTTTAATTATTTGGCATATTTATGCTTTTTTTAATTTTATTGTGCATATTTAAAGTATTTTTACCAAAATTTGATCATAATGCAAAATTTATATTTTTTCAAAATATAAAATATATGAGAGTTTTTGCAACGTACAATTATTAAAAATAAAACGTAGGTAATATAGAGCATAACATACGTATACGAATGTATACGTAGCTTGAATTAAGCAGTTAGTGTAAAATATATTATATAAAATAGTCTTATTTTGATACCTTTACAGTGGTTTATTCTTGACTATTACAGTCGTTATTGTAACATAATATGAGTGCGGAACTGCGGACGTTCGTTCAGTTTAACAATATTTCGATAAATCTTATATAGTTATTTTTTATAAATTATATATATATTTTTCATAACTTCATTTTGATGATACATGTCGAAAGAAAAACTGTCTTCGGCCCTATAAACTAATACAATTATTGAATGAATTCTGGGAAAATATGTTTTGTAAGGTTTGGGAAGTAAAAGTTGCGAGTGTAAAACGCTTTAATGTGGTGCACAGATTTTTAGTGCATATAAATGTAAATTTCTAAACTTTTGAAGGCATATTTCAATGCATATTTTTCTATCGTTTTGTGCATACCATTTAATTTGAGCAGTTTTTAAGACATGGACTCACGAGCCGTGATGATTATTATTATAGAAACATATTATTTACAAAATGGTACAAATATTTATACGAATACTGTATATTGGGTATACCTATATCCCATTTACCAATGAGTTTATATCATATAATTTATTAATGTTCAAATAATATTATATAAATAGGTATACCGGAGTATATTATATGATTATTCGATTATAAAAAATATTCGTTATCGTATATTTTCGTTTTACTATGAATTACGTATAATCGTTCGAAATTGTATTAAATTTTAAGATTGCATTATTGTAGCGCCGTGGTTTCAACAATTTTTATTTATATTATAAATACGAGTACATAATCTTATTTTTTAATTTCATTTGGAGGAGGCGCGCGCCACCTTCGCCCCCCCCTTGTATCCGCGCCTGTCCTCCAATCGCTTTGTTTCGATGGTATCTGTCTAACCACCGCTGTCGGGGTCTTCCCCTTGGTCGCTTTTTTGTTGGGTTTTGGATTAGGACATTTCGTAGGTATGACACTTTCACCAGCCCGCCAGAAATGGCCAGCCCATTCTAATCGTTTCGCTTTTAAAAACAGACCAATATTTGGTTTGTTGTGTATAACGTTCCTAGTTCATCGTTCTTTCGTCTCTCATACTCCCCAATTTGATTTCGAACAGGTCCGATTTTAAATTTGAAACAGTTAAATCAATATTTTTATTAGATTCTTTTATAAATTTGAAATAAACACAAAATTATTATTAACATATTCGTAATATATTATATTCATAATATCTATAATACATCATATATGTTGGAAAGTGGATGTAGTTGGTAGGTACTTCATTTAGGTCATTTTTCGAATTTCTCCAAATTGGCCCTATATGCGATAAAAAAACAACGAAAAAACGGCATTTCTCACGAAAACTGAAATTTCGACGAATTCGATTTCAATATTTCACGATAACTCATGCAATTTTGAAGTCAGAGACTTGAAAAAATATAGCTATTATTTTTATGTGCTAAAATTTTGGAACCGTTACATTAATTTTTCTATAAAATAGGACTGAATATTTCGTATAATTCTCGTTTTTATGTAGGTATATAATGTTTGATAAAATTGGCAATTTTGGGTATTAAGATCTGAAAACATTACTGAAGTATACATACATATTATTTAACATCATATTAAAATATTCGAAAAATCTCAAGTCTAAATTTTTATTTATAGTTGTTTAAAGTTGATATTTTTAGTTTAAACGAAAATCGTATAATCCATACGAATATTCTTATTATTATTTCTCAATACTTTTACAATAGAAATTAATAGAGAAGCTAAAAGATTTGGATAATTTTTGAAAATGTTATTGAATCATACCGACATATATCTTAACAAATTTCCATAATATTAAGAAAGTCTCAAGACTCAATTTTTTTTTTTCATAGGTGTTTAAAGTTAAAATTTAATTTTTATGACAATTTATTTATATTGAATGTAGAGACTGTCGAGACTGATAAATGTAAAAAATGTAATTGGTACATACTCGTATATTATCTGATGAACATGAACTTCGCTCAGAATCGTTTTTCGAATGTAATGATTTATCATTGCATTCAAATTGTAATCAAAGTTCAACACTATCGTCTTTTTCTTATTGTATTACAATATTTTACAATAATTTTAAATAAAATTAAAAAATTTTATTGAAGCTTAAATGCATTTTACGTAAATAGCTCTAATTAATTGTGAATAATTACATTTACGATTTTTTTTTTTTTTATAGCTTTTTAAAGTATAAAAAAGAAGAGCTGATACTCCTGCAGCAGGAATACAGGTTAGGTATTGTAGGTATTTATTAAAATGATGAGATTTATTATTAAATATTTAAAACTCAAAATTTTATCACACATATAGTACATAAATGAACACCCAGACACCCTAAACAATTTTCAAGTCTCTAAGTTATATATAAAAATGCTCATAAAATCTCTTGTCACCTAAATAACTATATCTGACAGAACTTCGCTCAAAATAGTTTTTCCGAATGCAATGGTTTATCATTGCATTCAAATTCTAATTAAAATTAAACACTATGATTTGCACACCTGTATCCCTGCGGCAGGAGTATTAGCTCTTTTTTATATTTATATTCATACGGAGTGCATTTGAATATTGTTATTAATTTATTATTATTTAATATATACCTAACAATTAACATTATTAAATAGTAGAGACGTAGGCGTACGACGTAGAATCTAGAGTGCCTTGATATATATATATATATATATATTATATATGTAAATATCAAGGCATTATATTATAAAGTAAATTTTAAATGAGAGCATACAATTGATTTTTTCATGACATATTATAAATATCTATGTAAAAATAAAAAAATAAGATAGTTTTGAGCTTAGATCATATGATCTAAGGACCTAAGGTTTTGATAATGAATTATATACATTATGTTTATTCATTATTAAATAATATACATTTTCCATAATTTTTTTTTTTTTTAATGTCATAGACTCTATTATATATTATAAAGTGTTAATTAATATTTTATTTATTTAAACATATATATTCAACGGAATATTTTAGGTATTAAAAAAAAATCATAATTATAAAATTAGTTATTATATATTAATTATAAAATGTACAATACAATAATAATACAATATAACAGTGTCATATGAGTGTCATATGAGTCTCATTTTCTATTCATTGATTACGATTTATTATTTATTATCTATTTATTATTTCTAAGTGTTTACTGTTTTAGTTTGATTGATTTAAATTCAATGTATAATTTTGAAACCAATAAAAGAGAATGTACGTTAGGTAAGCAAAAATAAATAGTAATATAAAAATAACAATAAATATATCTAACAACATGTATTCATACCAATACAGTTTAAGAGCTTTAGAATTTAAATGGTAAGCTCCATTGTGACGCAGTACATATTCGAACCAGTAGTTGACCGTTTCTGATGGTGACATTGGTCGGTCCTTGAACAGTTTTGAAGCGATTTTTGCATTCTGAAAATACCTTAAAAAACAAACAAAAATGGCACTTGTATATTAATTTTTCTGTTAAAATCGGTTTTCACCTATTATCATAGTTCGAGAACTACGAATCAGTAACACGTATAACGTATTATACTTTAATAATATAAACACACTACACGTACGTATGACAAGCTCATAAAAATAAAAGTCGTGTTGTTCAATCCGTGCCGGCACGGATATGTGTATTATAGTACGTAGCGAGATAATTTCAATTTTTACATTTATTACTTGATTAGTTATGTTATAGTTTATTTTTCAAAATGTATTTTATTTTTCTAAAAAACTATAAAGTAGTATAAACACTCACACTGTCATCAGTATGACAGTGTTCGAATCAAAGTTACACTGATTCGTGGTTCACAGTAAATGTCTACTACAAGTGTAAACCTGGCTTCACTTTGATTTAAGCACTAATTTAATTATTATATCATTCTTATCAACAAAATATTCGTAAATATATAAATTCTAAGCGAAGTACTGTCAAATTTGGGTATTTAGGTGACCCATTTAGTTTATGATAAATTATTTATATTGAACGTATAGAGAATTAGAGACCGATAAACGTAAAAATTGTAATTGGTAAATATTATCTGATGAACTTTGCTCAAAATCGTTTTCACGAATGTAATGATGATTTATCATTGCATTCAAATTGTAATCTAAATTCACCTGTGTCCCTTCCACACCTGCAGCATCCCTTTCTTGGCTTTGTTTTGTTTATTATGTTTACAATTTTTAAACTGACTAGAGTGTAAATAAATAATATTTATACCTATTCAAAATCTCTTAGAAATGATATGATTACAATTTTACAGTTATAACTTATAACCTTTGTTCTCTTCACTCTTGTTGTAACATAAAGTCATAATTAATAAATATTATATACAATAGATAGTTTATGTTAGCAACTTTGTGTCATTTCATTTTTACACTCCTCTCTTCGTCTTGTGAGTTGTGATAGTCAAGTATTCCAAATCATATTCTCAACTATTATCATACAATTTTTCATATATTCTATATTAGATATATTGTATATACAGGTATAGGTAATAAATGACATGCGCAGAACTACGAGAACATAGGACGCATTAGAAGAAATAAGGATATTAGTACCCATAATAAAGAAAAGTACCTACCTACCTATCCCAAAAAAATTAGAACTTTCTGTAATTAACTTTTTTGTAGTACAAGTAGTCTCTTATTATTATGATGTCTACGATAAGAAGTATACAATAAATAAAGTATATAGTGGGGATGCGAATTGATGGCAAATTTTGGTGTCGTGTAGGCGTACCTATTTATTTTGTTATGAATAATGATCCCAACAAGTAACAAACCAATTAACTATTGACCCATAAATAATTTTAATTTTTAACAATATCGCTGTTTTTTATTGTTCAACACGTATGTATAAATTAAATTATTTCGATTAAAAAAAGTAATAAATTATATAGATTCATAAATAATAACAAAATTAAAAGTATCACGAAGCACTCAAGATGTACCTAGTACCAATATAATGTAATGAATTAAGTAATTTATTTTGGATAAATAAATAATAATATAAATTTATTATACTTTTCATTGTTTATGAGCTCGTGGATTGTTTGCAAAAACTCATTTTTGGTAATTGTTAATAAGTCCATTGATAATGCCATTCCTGCTTCAACCAAGTAACCCACGTTTCTTGGTTGATCATAAAAAAGTGGGAATCCAAGAACTGGTATTCCAGCATCAACGGCTTCGTATACTCCTGATATTCCTCCGTGACTTATAAATAACTTTACATTAGGATGTACTAAAATTTTTATTAATTTTAATTTTTTCTAAAATTTCGATTTTATTTAATATTTTTTAAAGAAAAAAATTTAGTGACATACGAAGAATATCTCGTTGTGGAAACCATTTTCTTATCATTATGTTTTCCGGTATGTCTTTAATGTCAGTTTCATGTTTCCATAATATTCTTTGAGGAACTTGAGAAAATGTTTCAATAAACGCTTCTTTTAAGTATTTTGGCAGGTTTGACATGGACGAAGCAGCCCCAAACGTAATGTATATCACTCCGTGTGGCGAATTTTCAATAAATTCATATATATCCTGTAAAATATAAAATATGTACTCGTATTATAATGTATACAAAATACTAGTGTCGAGTGTATATTATATAGTTATCATATTGTAAGTATTTAAATGGTGTATATATTATATAATTTGCATTATTTCATAAGAATATTTCGAAAAAGAAGGAAGCTATATTATATACTTTATTTATTATTTTATATGTTTTTATACGAAATATGGTTATATATTATATTATAAGTACGAAAATACGATTGACATACCTACAGAATTTTATATCTCGATTTTTATAATCATGTTTAATGAAATAATGAATAATGAATAATTATCATGATCTCACATTAACACGTCCGTCACCGACATGATTAATATATGAACGTAGATAGTAGATTTTATTAGTAGATTCAACTATATACATGCAAATGAGGTAGAAAATTATAGGTTAGACTTACGTCTGGCAATATTCCAGGGGGTTTCAAGTGGATACCACCGATTTGTATCATATTGATCGGAAACGGCCGCGGGGATTCGGTAATGTAATGAGTGTTGATAAAAACTAACGATGGTTTGTGCCGAACATCATCCAAATCGAAGTACTTTGGCTCGTGGTACATCATACGAAGGTTAGTTATCCACGGCACGATCTTGGTGTACGCGAATAACGCCACGTTATTCAGTCGCTGCATGAAATTTTCTATGGTGGCCCCGTTGTACAACAGATTGGGCACGTATGACGGACTGGGTTCCGTACCAAATATTAACCGTTCCAACGGCGTGATCATGGGTGACGGGATCGCGTAGATTTCAGGTACACGTAACTGATGCGCCAAATACGACAGACAAGGCGAATAAAATGGTTCCAGCAATATTATGTCGTAGCGGGTATTATCGGCAGTGGCCGATGATATCAGATTCTTGACCGGTTCGAAGTTGAAGAACGCGTCGCAAATGTCACGCTCGAGACTCCGTTCCGGCATCAGCGGCAACATGTTCATGACCGAGCCGAACTGATTGATCAAGTCCACCGCGTCCATAGCCAAATAAATCGGAAACACCTGCGATGCGTCGATTTCCGTATAATTTTCTCGGTTACCGGTCAGCAACGGAGTGAACACGGTCACTTGGTGACGCATGGTCAACTGGTCTAATATAGACTTCATGTACTGCCAGTGGCTTTTGCTACCGCACGGTTCGATTGCTAGTATCCTTGCACCGAATATCATTGCACGATATTGCACGGTTAATGCCAGTGACAGCAATAATATAATCTTCATTCTGTTAAAATAATTCAAGTAAATATAATAATAAAGAACGACAGCAACAAAAATAAAGACATTTTCTTCATATACCTACTATTACAGATTCATCACAACACACATATAATATAATATTACATTATATGATATAAACTTTAATCACTACAAAAATTAAAGATGAGTATATACCGTATACAAGATACAAAATTAACGTTTTAATATTATTCTTAATACGTTAAAATAAATCGTATATAAAATGAAATTTAATAGGTATAATATAATATATATAAGTACATCATCCTGGCACTTCAACCTCGTAATTTGGACTTCATAATATAAGTTTTTAGTAAGAAATTCTTAATAATTTGTAAACACATTTTTGTAATTTGTAACTTAAAAATTCAGACAAGAAATACAAAAATGAATTCGGATGATGGAATGATGCCCTCCAATTTTCCAATTTTAATAAAAAATAAATATCGTAATCGGAACAATTCAGTATTTTTACAAGTAATTCGTAATGTTTTTTAATCTAAATTTCAAAATTTGAATACAATTTAAGTTTATTTAATTTTTTTTTTTTTTTTTAATGAACACTATGACGGAAAATATAACTATTATTAATAAACAGTTCATCAGTTCATTTAGTTATAAATAATTAAAATTGTAATATTGGGAATTGGGATGTTAAAACTGCGTCGTTCTTGCGCTCTATAAAAAATGTTTTTTAGTGGGACCTGGGTATGATACGGAAAATCTTTAAATCCATACGAATATTCTAATTATTTCTCAATACTTTTACAATTAAAATTAATAGAAAATCCATAAAATTTGGATTATTTTTGAAAATTTTATTTAAGCATACTGACTCATAATATTTCCAAAGTATTAGAAAAATCTCAATAATCTATTTTTCTTTATAGGTGTTTAAAGTTTAAATTTCAGTAAAATCAATATTTAAAGTATTTACAGGTACCTACCTATATAGAATATTCTTATTATATTACAATATTTTACAATAATATTAAATAAAATTGACAAAAAATTTTTAATGTCTTATTGAAGCTTAAATACATTTTATTTAACTCAGATCCAATTAATTGTGAATTATTACATTTATGACTTTTTTTTATAGCTGTTTATAGTAAAAAAAAGTAGAGCTAATAATCCTGCCGCATTTATACAGGTGTGAAAATCATAGTTTTTAATTTTAATTAGAATTTGAATTCAATTATAAACCATTGCATTCGAAAAATGTATTTTGAGCGAAGTTCTGTCAAATATGGGCATTTAGGTGACAAAGGTTTTTATAAGCATTTATATTGAACTTAGAGACTTGAAAATTGTATAGGTTTATCATTGCACTCAAATTCTAATTAAAATTAAACACTATGATTTGTACACCTGTATCCCTGCGGCAGGATTATTAGCTCTTCTTTTTTATACATTAATTTCTTCCCATTCAGAACTAGGTTTGTGTAATTTATGCAAAAGAAATAAATAACACAATTAATTGGTTATTATTTAAATAATAATAAAATAAAATAAAGGAGCCAACAACCAATGATAATATTATTGATAACATTATCTAGCCGTCTTGATAAAATATAGCATATTTTCCATAAACTTGAAATGATAATATTATAATACTATAGATATAAAAATGAATAACTATTTTCAAAATTGTTTATTGTGGTTTGTGGGGGTGGGCGATAACACCCTTCGCCACCTTTTTGAAGACGCCCATGTGCTGTTCGTGAAAGTCGGAGCATTATTTCAAGTCGAAAAAGTGTTTACATACATAAATATCAATTAAATACCACTATATAATATCATAAAAAAAGACACACATTATTGTAAAACAAACACATTTTTTCGCTTCTTTCAAAATTTAAGATATTATAATATTATGTTATTTCAAGTTAATATTTAATAATTTTACACATTATAGAATAATTTATTTTTTATAATATGCTTATATGTTAGAATAATATTATTGACATATATTTTTAAACTATATTATGTTTATCGTTTCTCAACATGTTTGATTTATGTTATAAGTTGTAAGTTATTTTAAATATGCATAGGTAACATAATTTCTATAAAGGAATATTAAAAATTCTAAAATGCTTTAATCATAATAGTGAAAAATCGTATGTCCTAAAACATACGATTTAATATTGACGTGAGGGTTAAATTATATAAACTGCGTCTAAAACACTAAAATGCTATTTTATATAATTAGTTTTAATTTTGTATTGGAATCACAAGTAAGATTAAAATATCATCATAAATATCAATATTATGGCAATTTAATGAAAATTAATCTACATTTACTTGAAAAATTTTAGTTATTTTTTTTTAAATAATAATAATAAATCTATTATTATCAAGTCTTATAAGTTGTAATATTTATTAATCTCATTTTTATACAGGTATATATAATGTAGATACTAACCTTAGTTTTATAGAAAGTTGAAACAAAGAACATCTATTAGTAACATAAGTAATGAAATACTATTATTCATTGGAAGAAACGAATATCTAGAGAGTAAAGTTAAAATATGAATTTTACGGGTTAAAAAGAAACTTTATACATTGAGTGTAAATAGTAAATACTTAAGATAAATACAATAAACCGATAAGCACAGAAACCTAAGTCGAAATATAATTTAGAATTCAGATAACACATTAATTCACTTCACGGTAGGTAACAAAAATACAGGTCAATGAACCTCTAATCACTTTCATAAGACGTAGACTCAATATGATTTTTAACAAATACGTACATTCATTAGTAACAATAGTAACTTACACAATTTTGAAATTAGAGACTTGAAAATTCAATTGGATGGTCTCACAGAGATAATATTTATATGTGAAAAAATTTTGGAACTGTTACGCGTTAATTTTTCTACAAAATATTGGACTTTGATTATTTTGTAAAATTCTCGTTTTCATGTATATAAAATGTTAATGTTAATATTATTAATTAATGTTTGATAAATTTGGCAATTTTTGCTCTGAATATTTTACCAAAGTATGCTTACATGTTACATATTATTTAATATGATTTGGTGATATGATGAATGGCAATTTGAAATTTCATGATTTATAAGATTTGGTTAAATAATTTATTTTATGACGTTTGTTCAACGATTCTTATTGCATATTGTTTAAGTGCGTCACATTTTTAACGAAGAACTCAAGTTCGAACCTAGAATAATCAAACTAAACCTTTTGCATTTTTTTCAAAAATTTGAATTTTTTTACCCATTTTTCCTTCTTAATAAATCAATTTTGATTATTTATTTGATTTACATGAGATACAAATGAGATTTCATTTTTATGATAAAACTACATATGATAAAAAAAAAAGTTGCAAAAAAAAAAGGTGCCTGTAAACTAGAAATATACCTACCATATTTTTTTATGATAGTAACAGTCGTGTGAGTTTTTTTCTACTTTTTATGTATGAAGTATGAAATATTAATTTATTATTTATTTATTTATTTATAAGAAAAAAATACTACGTACTCGGGTAAGTTTTGTATATTCTATTTATATTTCATAATCATGGATTTTATCCATTTTTATATGATTTATACTAAAATTTAATCATGTGCATATTTGTTATAGTGGAAAATAAGGCAACAATATGTCATATAAAATTTTAAATTATAAAGAATTGCTGATTTATAACACTAATTTGTCGGACAGTGAATATGGTTTAGACATCTCTGACAAAGTGACAACGAACAAGACTATGAATACACAGTGTTAGGACTTATCTAGATAAATTTATCTAGATAAATTATCTAG
>JAIUCT010000016.1:7164580-7180055 GCA_021307375.1 Tetraneura akinire | reverse complement strand
CGAAAATTGATCCTAAATACGTGCTTGTTTATTTAGGTCATTTTTCGAATTACTCAAATTGACTATAAGCGGTAGAAAAAACGAAATTTTGACGAATTCAATTTCTATATTTCACGATAACTCGAGCAATTTTTAAGTTAGAGACTTGAAAATTTTTTTGGGTGTTCACATAGCTATTATATATATGTGGTAAAATTTTGGAACCATTTTTAAATTTTTTTTCTAAATATAGGACTTATAGCTTTTTTAAGTTGATATTTTTAGTTCAAACGAAAATTATAATCTGACTGAACTTCGCTCAGAATCGTTTTTTCGAATGCAATGGTTTATCATTGCATTCAAATTCTAAGTAAAATTAAACGCTATGATCCGCACACCTGTATCCTGTGCGGCAGGAGTATCAGCTCTTTTTTTACCATAATGTGTTTGTGCTGTTCGCTATTTATTACTCTATGCCTCTATGGCTTTTTTTAAATCTGACGTTGATCGTGAATTCGTGTCATTTGTGTTTAATATTATTTTTTTTGTTGGCATTTAAATAATTCAAAAGTTTTATGTTTAATGTTAAATAAAAATAAACTATCAAGTAGGTACATATCATATTCTTGTGTTAATGAGATAAAGATGAAAACAATATCAAAAGAATTCCAATATTACGTTTAGCTACCTTTTACAATATTAAAAATTTCAATTGATATTTATAATTTTTATATCCATATCCTACAGCTACTATCTTTATCTAAGTGAGAAGTGACAGACGATCAAACAATTTTTAAAATAAAAATAAATGTAAAAAAATACAATATAAAAAAAATGAGGAGATAAATTCCCAGGACACTCATTTAATACGACACTGATAAGTGATAATATTATAATATAATGTTTAGTTCAATTTAATAATATAATACAATTTTATATTTTATCCGCACTGAAAGCATTTAAATACGCTGTCGTTAGGTAGGCCAGTTAGGAGTCGTAGGTAGGCAGGAATCCTTACGGACGAAATACGTGGCCCACGTAGGGTGGACCAAGTCGAATCCCGTTAGGGATAATAAAATTTTTGCATTTTTTCCGGCATTTTATATTTTTCAATGAAATCGGTAGTAAATTCATGGAAGACATCATCATAGAATCAATGAAAAAAATCATTAAATATAGGATATGATTAATTCATTTTAGGCATATTGATGAATGAATTCATTGACAAAGGAAGTTAATTCAACTATTTAATATTATTAAATGAAGTAATAAAATTCTTAAAATTTATGAGAATTATAATTAAATTAATTAAAAATTAAATGTGATAATGTAAAGAAATATATATACTTATTTTTATGAATCAATATACTTGGCTCGAAATCGTACCCAAATTTCATTAATTTTATTACGTTTTTCATTAATATTACGGAACTTTTTTCTGGGTGTATATATTATATTTAATCGTTAATTTTATCACACATTATATACGTAAAAACGTGAATTTTACGAAATATTCAAAGTCCTATATTTTGTAGAAAAATTAACCAAACGGTTCCAAAATTTTACCACATATATATAGTAGCTATGTAAGCACCCAAAAAATTTCATGTCCCTTACTTCAAAATTGCCTTAGTTATCATTAAATATTAAAATCGAATTCGTCGGAAATTAATTTTTCGTGAAAAATGCCATTTTTTCGTCTTTTTTTTACCGCTTAGGGTCAATTATGAGAAATTCGAAAAACGACCTAAATAAAGTACCATCTACATCTACTTTTACATCTGAAACTCGCTATTTGTGAAAATCTAAGCATTATTTCGGGTAGTAAAAGTGTCTACAAATAAAAAAAAAAAAGAACCACACATCATTGTAAAACCAATACATTCCTCGCTTCGCTCAGAATCTAAAATTAAATCATAATATAAAACGTAAAATCTCGTAAATTCTCAACATTAAAATGGTTTTCGTGGTATTGAAAATATTAGACGTAACAGTAATATGATGTGTCATGAATGCATCGCTTAGCATGAGCTATATTTAAAAATCGTATATTATGGACACAATTTCATATTATTGTCTTAAATAGTTGTATTTTGTAAATAGATAAGAATTTCCATTTTCCTTATAAACTACTTTATTATAATATAATAATATATAACATTATTTTAATATAAACTATGTTCATTTGATATAATATAGGTTTATATATTATATGTTTATGTCTACATTATATAATGTTGATACTAATAAAAATATAATTAATTTACCTACTTAGGTAGGTATGTGTTATGCTTTTTTTCCCTTATTATTTTGTTTTATAGTCATATACATTTTATACTAAACGTATTATAAACATTTGTGTTTTTATTATTTTGTAGTATTTAGTAATATACCTAACTATTAATAATATTTTAAAAAATATGTCGGATATAAATAAACGAAAATAGTTTAATGGATCACAGTAGGTATAAAAAAATTGCAACAGTAAAAAACTACAATACTACGAGTATAAATACTATTCATATATAGGTACAGAAAAAATTAAAAATGATGCGTTTTATGTGATAATTATTGACACTTTATATATCAAACTTACGTGAAAGAAAAATATCATGTATAAATATTAACACTAATTTTGGTTTTTTTTTTCAATTTTGTTAACTTGAATACTGTAACATTGCGTAAGAAGGCATTAAATTTAGTAAATATATACAGCAAAGTTAGATACATCATTTATTGAGGAAATAGTACAGTTTCAAAGCATTGCAAAAACCTTTTCTATAGAAGAATTAAAATGAAAGGTTTACTATAAAATTAACTACCTACCTAATTGTCCGTTGTCTATTGTATTTGTGTATTGAGCAGTGTCGTGGTGACGGTATATTTTTGACGCCCAGGCGTTATGATATTTTTGGTAGGGTGGGTGTCTTAATATTTGATAAATTATATATAGGTACATAATTACATATATTATTGTATTATAAAATTTGAACTTATTATTTATAATTATTATTATCAAGCAGTGGCGTGGTGAACATTTATAATGCATAATATAATTTTCTTTAGTACCCACCCTTTTCACATAAATACCTATCATTCTTAATTTAATTTTAAATGGCTAAAAATTTAACTAACATTGAAATATAACCAATTTAAATCTACCTATTAAATACTATTAGATACTTGATAATAATAATTAAATAATAAGTTCAAATTTTATAATACATTAAAATATGTAATTATGTACCGATAATTTATCAAATATTAACACACCCACCCTACCAAAAATATCATAACGCCTGGGCGTCAAAAATATACCGTCACCACGTCACTGTTATCAAGTAGGTACCTAATAGTATTTAATAGTAGATTTAAATTGGTTATTTCAATGTTAGTTAAATTTTTAGCCCTTTAAAATTAAATTAAGAATGATAGGTATTTATGTGAAAAGGGTGGATACTTAAAAAAATTATATTGTGCATCACGTCTTATAAATGTTCACCATGTCACTGGTATTGAGAATGACATTCTAAAAGCACTTAACTTGTCAGACTTAATACAATAGTTTTTATCATTAAAATTACATAAAATAAATTGTCTTCTACTTTTTATAAATAGTAATATAACTATTATAATTATAATTTGTTTGTTTTTATCTTAATATATTATATAATTAGTATAGTAAAAAAGTTTTTTTTTTTTAAAAAACATAGATAAAAAGAAAAAAAAATATACAGTACACAGTATTTTGATATTAGGGAATAGGGAGGGGCGGCAAATTTGTGCTGCCCTCCTATATACGTTAACCCTCAATACGCCCCTGCCCTGTACTGTAAGGTACGAGGCGTGTAACGTTCCAATATACATAAAATATTATAAATCACCTATATGAATATATATTACATTTATTAAATATACTTAAATATTTAATAGTATTAATTCTATTTTACTAAGTTAATAACTGAAAACAATATCAGTATAAATATAAGTTTTTAACACTATTCTTGTTTAACTTTTGAACTGTTCAAATAAATTACTATGTACAAATAAAAAAACCTAGAAAACTTGTATATAAAGTAAACGGCAAACAGGAACGATACGACCACAACAAAAATTACATCCAACAACAAGTATTGATACCACGCAAGGGTTAGAGCTTTGGATTTTAAATGATGTCCACCGTTATGACGAATTATGTATTCCGTCCAATAAACGACAGACTCTTGAGGCGTCATAGGTCGATCTTTGAAACGTTTCGCAGTTATTTTAGCATTATTCGTATAGCTGTGAACAAAAAAAAAAATAAAAATGAAAATAAAATAAATAAATGCAATTTAATTACACGGGTTATATATATATATATATATGTAAATCATAATGTTAGGTAGTTAGTTAGATCTTAAAAATACCAAAATATTCTTACTTAACATTGTACATGAGTTCTTTTATCGCGTACAGTAACTGTTGTTCGGTAATGGACGTCAATTCCATAGTCATTGCCATACCGGCGTCTACTAGACTTTGTAAATTTCTTGGCTGATCGTAATACAACGGGAAACCTAAAACTGGAACTCCCGCGTCTACTGTCTCATAAACGCCAGATATTCCACCGTGGCTTATAAATAGTTTTACATTCGGGTGAGCTAAAAAAAAAAAGAATAAATAAATAATAATAATATTATATTATTCAACTTTGGGAGAGGGGAACGGGAAAGAATAGTGGATTAAGAATAGGAAATAATATTATGTGTTTGTCAAATATATAAAGTTTAATATTTAATTAATAAATAATTTAAATAATTTAAACTTTTTGAATCATTGCATATAATGTAAATTGTCTGTTCAGAATAAGAGCGGTAGTCCAAGCATTCGTCTGTGTATATGTCGCATCCACTTGGTGAAATCGTGAATTTCATGAAATGGATATCCATTTCATGAAATTCGATCAAATCGTGTAAGTCATTTTAAACTTAAAGTTCATGAAATGAACACAAATTTTATACAACTAATTGTACCTGTAAAGGGTCAGTGCACAAGTAAATGTTGCACAGGAATTGAATTATTTAAATAAATGATTAAAAGTAAATGCAAATATTTGATAAAGTAAATAATTATATTTTTTATATTTAATTATTTAATTATTAATTATTATTACAATTTAAGGATTTATGACAACGACTATTGCATTTAACTAATTTATTAAAACAAGTGCAACATTTACTTATGCACTGACCTTTACAGGTACAATTATTTGTATAAAATTTGTGTTCATTTCATGAACTTAAAAATGACTTACACGATTTGATCGAATTCCATGAAATGGATATCCATTTCATGAAATTCACGATTTCACCAAGTGGATGCGACATATACATGGCGTGGCGTACGAAACAATTCATCAGTACCGCATGACGCGCAACAGTCATTGAGTAGGCACGAGCACAATACAATACATTTTAAATTATGTATAAAAGTTGTGGCGATAGGCACCGAACGTAGATCGATAACACGCCCATGTGCAGAAGTCGGCCGCCGACTATCGCTCTTATTCTGAACTGCAGAGATTAAGTACTTTAATAATTATATGGCCATGACGTTATTTGTTTATTATTATATCATTATTACGTATTTAATTAATTCATATTCTGATAAATAATAACTGACATTTATAAATTCATTAATGTTTCTAATTTTTAAATAATAGTGAAATTGTAATTGGGTACATTAAGATGATGAGACTTACAGAGAACGTCCCGTTGTGGAAACCAATTGCCTGTCATTACGTTGTCCGGTTTATCTTTCATTTCACCTTCGTATTTCCATAAAACTCGTTGAGGAATTTTACGGAATACATTTTTAAATGTGTTTTGAATTTGTTCGGATAAAGTTGACATAGCTATAACTGATCCGAAAGTAAAATATATAACACCATGACTGGAATTCTCAATAAATTCTCGAATATTCTGTAAAATTATTATTTTGCAGTTTAAAAACATCAAGTCTAATTTTATAAAAAAGAGAATGTTTACGAGAGTAATATTTTTTACACTCTTGTAGGAAATTGGTTTACATATTATATTTAGGCAGGTATCTATAGGCATATATCTAATATATTATAATTTATAACCAATTATTTAATTGAAATTTCAGTTGTAATTTAAATATGATTGATATTGAACATATAATAATTCATTATATTTTGTATACGTCATAATTTCTAATCACATTTTATATTTTTTAATATTATGTAATTATAAATTACATTTTATCAGTAATCGAACGTATAAGAAAACTTGGAATACCTATTCGAAATTGATCTGTAATTTTACATCGTAAATCTGTCCTTGCCATACCTTGTAGGTTGCAGGTACCATCACAGAAAAAATATACACGTTCATCATTGTAAAAATATTATACTTCAGTTATGGCATAAAGAGTAGAATTTAATAGAGTAATAGTATAATATATATATTATATATATGTATATAGTATATAATATATATAGTATTACTATACACCTCGTTTCGCTCAAAATCTAAAATGTAAATTACTCACGAGTGGCAGAATGCCGGGGCATTGCAAATGAATACCGCCGACGTGTATGACGTTGGATGGCAGCAACATTGTGGGTTCAGTGACGTGGTGGCTGTTGACGAACACGATGGACGGTTTGACAGATTTACCGGAGTCATACGGCCGCCGGTAATCCGTGCTCTCCGAATACCATCGTACCACATTACTGTACGCGTACATGACCGTATTAGCCAACCGATGTCGGAACGCACTAATCACCGAGCCGTACAACAGGTGCGGTACGTACGCCGGATTGGCCGAGTGGCCGATAATGGACGGTGCCATGTACGTGATCATCGGAGTAGGCAGCACGTAAACCATGGGTAGCCCGACCACGGTGGCCAAGTGTGACACGCATTCCGAGCCTAATGGCTCGGTGATCAACAAATCAAATCGGGCCATCGTGTCCGTGTCGTTCTCCATGAGCGCTTGAATTTGTTCCATGTCGTATATTGCGTCGCAGAACTGTCTGCTCCATCGGACCACGGAAGGTACAATGTACGACAGACGGCTGTAGTCGGACAGTACTCGGGACGCACGTTCGCCAGTGTGCCGCCGCAGAACAGCAGAAGTGTCCACTTCCGTGTAGTTTATGCCGACGTTTGTGGACGACGGATACGATGTGAACGCCACTACGCTGTGACCATGGTCCGTTAGGGCCTGCAGCACGGCACTCATGAAGTTCCAGTGACTACGACCCGGCACCGCACTTATGGCCAGTATGTTGGCCGCCTGGCAGCAGGGCACTGCAGCGGCCATTATTACGATGAACATTAGTGCGGTTCGGATGCACATCATATCACCCGAAAACGGCTGCATTTTTTCGATTAATGGACCTCAATGTACGACCGATAGTGCGTTTTATATAATATTGCGCTGCGGTAATCGAAATTCCCCTACTTTAATCTGGTGCCTGTGCGCCTATAAAAATATTGTAAAGTCGACAAAAGAAACGGACGGAAATTTTGTCATCCACTCGAGAAGTTATTATTACAGTATAGGCATAAGTGCATAAGTGACATGTGTTTTCCATACCGATAAGCAATAAATAAATACATACTCAAAGATTACATTAATGAGTTATTTTTGAACTTACGTATATACGTCAATCACGCGTCCTGTAGACGTCTGGGCGTAAATGACAAATGTATGTCACTGCAGAAGTACGTCATGTCGATAAGTTCAGGGAAAGGTAGAACGCTCGAATATAATAATAGTCACTTCAACATGTATTTCTTTGTTGATAATAATATAATTATTTATTATGTATATTTTTTTATTTCTGTAAAATGTTACAAAAACAAAACGATTAACGAACGAGTAAACGTAATAATGTAAACAGTGTCGATATGCCTGGGATATGAAAGGCTTCGGCAGGGATTTTATTTTAGAGCAATAGAGCTTCCATTTTTTTATTAAACATTACATAAAATTGTGTTGAAATTATGAAAGTTATGTTTCATGGTATCATACTTACAAAATATTATATACACGAATACTTTTGTTGAATGTTAATTAATGTATATACAATTATTATGGAATATACATTTATATGAGTTATCTCTTCATACAAAACTTATAGAAAATACTACAAGCTACAATTTCTATACAAGCTTGAATTATATACACTAGGTTAGGCTTAGAAACTGGGTTTGATTAATTAAATTTAACCTTTCTTCTAGAGGTTCTTTTACTTGAACATTTGATTATATTTATCCCTTTTATTACAAACGGTTCACCCGCAGATATTTCCATAGCTCCTCGTAATATACAAATTATTATAATTATTGATAATACTCGTAATATAAAATACTCCAAACAATTTTTTTTATGAATGTTTTCCAGTTAAACTTGTATAGGTAGTTGTTTCTTCTATAATAACTAATACTATTATGATTCACATACCTAGGTATAAAGGTAAATATTATTATACAATATTGGAAATTGTATTATGAATAATTATGATAGATGAAACAACGAACACAATATTTTAGGTTATGATGTCCAGTACTCCACTATATAATACATTAATACCTATTCGAGCTATTCTGTTCTCTGTTCGATAATACATTATAGAATACAAAACGACATAAATATCCATGCCTTGTTATTTTCCCAAGTGCTATATTAGTATATATAATAATATATTATACTATTATTATTTTATATTTATAATAATCAGTCTATTAATCAAATAAATAACTCAAATTATTCATATTTTATATTTATTTCTTTATTTATTAGATATACGGGAAGATTATTTTTAACAATATATACTATATACATTATACATAGAAAATAATAAAGATTATTAACACTTAAATTTTGTAATTTTACTTAATTGCTACACAAGAAGAGAAAAAAGACATAGAATCTACATTGGCATTCATCATTATTCGCCGCATAGTTTTATTTTTTAAATTTGTGGTTATATGAAGAACATAAAAAGGAATAGTTGATCGTGAGGATGAGGAATGTTGAAGAAATTAAAAACATAATAAAGCAAGTGAAGAAGAAACCACTAGATAAGAAATAACGTTGAAAACATGGGAGAGGACCAATTAATATTAGTTTTATATATATCATAATATCATATGGACTTTGGGGGGCTCCTATCGCCTCCCTCAAATACGTCCCTGTTACCAAATTATATTATTTATCATTATCACTTTATTACTTTGGAAACTATAGAAAATATTTGGGGGGCTAAAGCCCCCCAAGCCCCTACCTAGTTACTCCTATGGCTCGTGCAGATACTTAATAATAATAATAATAATAATTAATAATATTACAAAAACAAATCGATTAACGAACGAGTAAACGTACTAATAATACAGGTAATAAGATATAATTCGTGGCTTATGTAAATACTTAATAATATTACAAAAATAAAACGATTAACGGACGAATAAACGTAATAATATAAGATACAAATCGTGGCTCGTGCAAATACTCGTACTCAATAATATAATTATATTACAAAAACAAATCAATTAACGAACGAGTACACGTAATAATATAAGATAGGATTCGCGGTTTGTGTAAATAAGTACCAAGTAAATAACACAATTTAGTAAAAAAAAAAAAAATTATGAACAAAAATTGAATTAGGAATTCAAGATAATACGAAATAGGTAAAATATAATAAAATATTTTAAATCAGTAAAGAAATTTGACTTAAACGTTTAATAATTATGACATTCCACGACTTATAGAGGCTTCACAGTACACCAATATGGCAATATGCCTCAAGAAACTGGTTGATGAACGCTGGTAAGCACTTTTATAAATTATAAGGATAATTTAATGTATTATACTTACAGGCTACAATTGTAATTTCAAGATTTTTTATCAATTTTCTATCCCACGAGTATAACTTATAATAAATTGTATAAAATTTATATTCAATATGGTATAGTGACGAATAGTCTTTGAACTAATAGTTAATAGTTTAAGAACAATATTCCACATAGTGATATACATAGTGATTTGATTTAAAATGTTTAATTCACAAAGTTCAAATTTTTAATGGCGGTGCTGGGGACGTGAACTTTCAAAATGCCAAATACATAAATACGTTTATAATATGTTATTTGTAGGTAAGTACAATTTACCCAAAAACAATGTAATATTTATAATATATGATAATATTAACACTACCGATTATTTGTACACATTTTGAGTTTTAATTTAATAAAATAAAATCATTAAAGTACGTATTGGCACAGAATGTAAAAATATTTCAATAACTATTTTACAAATTATAAATCGAACTATGGAAGTTATATATTACGTATAATTATTTATCTTATAATATATCATATTTTTCTTTAAACTAATTTAATTTAATCATTTTGTTAATATTAAGTTAAGCCAACAGGTTGATTTTTTTTCTTAAGCTGAGCGTCCACTAGGTTGGTCGGTCGGCGCGGAGCGGGGAGGATTTTATTTGTGACGTTCGTCCAAATAAATGCGGCGCGGCGCGATAATGGTACTTAATATGCATTAAATTTATAGTAATCCATATGTTTTTAAATATTTTGTTATAAATAAGCTTAAGTTATCACTTTACATCACTGCTTATTTTTTCCCCTATATTTATCGTCTCAGTCAATTTAGTTAATATGTTACCAAATTATTTCAATAATAATTCTTGATAGCAGACGAACATGGGAAAAATTCGACCGCACTGCTGTCCGCAAAGTCGCTGTGATATGTGGCAGAGCGATGACGATCTGATTACCAGAAGTTTTAATGGTAATAAAAAACGTCGTCGCGTCGCCCAGCGCTGCGCCGACATTCTAGTATAGACACATCACTATTAATTTACATATATTTCTTTGTGGTCCCTCGCCGCGCCGCTCCCGAGACGATCGATCGACCTAATTAGCGCTCAGCTTTATATAGATAATTATTTTATTTTATGTTTATGCGTTAAACACCCGTGTAGACCCTATGCGACAGGACAAAGAAACAAAAAACGATGAAAAACGGCATTGTTCACGATAACTGAAAATTCGACCAATTCAAACTAGATAGACTTGAAAATTTCTTTGGGTATTCACATAGGTATATATATTATAAAATTTTGGAACCATTATGTTAATTTTTCTACATTAATATCCTTAAATTATTTCTTTAATTAATGGTTTTCTTATTATTTCTCAATAATTGAAATAATTTTATTGAAACATCTAACATATTGGTTAACTACGTAGTTCCGATATATTAGAAAAATTTAAAATATCAATTTTCTTTTACAGGTATTTAAAGCCGAAATTTGAGTAAAATCTATATTTTATCGGTATTTTTATGGATTCTTATTATATTTCAATATTTATTTTACAATAAATAATAATGTTAAAGAAAATTGACAAACAATTTTGAAATATTTTGAAAATTTTATTGAAGCATATTTACATATTATTTAACGTATTTCCCAAAAATCAGTAAAATCTCAAGTATTAATTTTATTTATATTTTATATAGGTGCTAAAAATTGGAATTTGAATAAAATTAATATTTAAAGTACCTATTTATATGGATTCTACTATTATATTTCAATAATGTTAAATAAAATAGACAATAATTTTTTAAAAAATATTAAATTTTATTGAAGGTCAACTACATTTTACTTAACTCAGTTTCAATCAATTGTGAATATTATATTTACAATTTTTTTTCTGCAGCTGTTTAAAGTATAAAAAGCAAGGGAAGGGATACTGGTGTGGAAGGTATACAGGTATAATATACAGGTTAGTGTTGAATTTTGATTAACTTTTGAATGTAATGATAAATCATAACATTATATATTATGAAATCAATGGTAATATCAAGCATATACGATATACCAGCGACCTGTGGGGACTGTCCACCGACCACCCAATAATTATTATTTTTTGATTAACTCACTCTTGCGTATTCACGATTCACCGATGTACAATAAACACGCACATATAATTTACTCGTGTTGTTCGTTATACGAAGTCTCACAAATACAATAGGTACCTAATATTATAATAATTACATAGATTTTAATGATTTTATATGGAAATAAAAAATAATAATAATTTTCAATTTACTGCAGTTATTTGACTTACAAAAGTGTGATTATTTTATGATCAATTTGGAGATTTTTATCTTTATGCCATCATTTATTATTGTGGACCTTTATATAACTGCTGAATTCCTTAAATAAATATACCAGAAACCAGACCATAATGATACAAGGTGGTATAATTTGATTCCTTGCAATCAATATACGAGTATAATCAGACAAACCTCTTTATATAATCTACATAATATTATCATATATTTATATATAAATATTAAAATATTATATGTAGTAGTTGTATAGTATATTATGAATTATGATCATAAATTCATAATATAATTATATTTATCATGACTAATGAGTAATAAATATTTTATACCTACTTTAGTGACAGCATGTTAACATGATAATTTAAATTTTAGATTTTGATCGAAGCGAAAAAATCTATTGGTTTTACAATGATATGTGTCTTTTAGATTTTGAGAGAAGCGAAAAATGTATTGGTCTAACAATAATGTGTGTCATTTTTTTTTTTTTTTTATATATCTGATAACACTTTTACTACTCGAAATAATGCTCCGATTTTTAAGAATAGATATGTTTCCGGTTAGAAAGTGGATGGTACTTTATTTAGATCATTTCTCGAATTTCTCAAAATTGACCCTATGAAATAAAAAAAACGACCAAAAAATGACGAAAAAACAGCATTTTTCATTAAAACTGAAATTTCTACGGATTCTATTTCAATATTTCACGATAATTCAAGCAATTTTAAAGTTAGAGACTTGAAAATCTATTATTCTCATAGGTACTGTATATATGTGGTAAAATTGTGGAACCGTTACGTTAATTTTTTTACAAAATATAGGACTTTGAATATTTCGTACAATTCTCGTTTTTATTGATAAAATTGGCAATTTTGGGCATTAAGGTCTGAAAATTTTATTGAAGTATAAGTACACAATTAAATAAATAATAATATTATCATTTTAATTAATATTGCAATAATTTACATTCATACAATATTATATGTATATATAATGTTATGAAAATTATTATTTAAATATAATAATAATTAATAATAAATACATTTAGTAGGATAAAAAAAATTGTAATTCACGATTTTACAAAAATAATTGAAATCATGTTTACAATATATTAAATTTTTAATCAAAATGTGCAAAGGAGTGCACTAGTACCCCCTGGAATTTTTGTGAAGGTGCAATACTATCTATCTATCGTTTTGCACCCCCTAAACGTTTTATATTTGAAATGTGTAAATATTAAATAGTGCCAAATTATTAAAAATATTCATAAAATATTTATAACCACATTTAAAATAAACACCTATGCTGTTTTTGCTATATGTGTAAATACATTTTCCAATTATCTATCATATAAAAACTAGAGTAAATTTAAAATTAAATTTCGTTATTAATTATTATAAAACTGAATAACGTAATGTAAATTAGGTAAGTGCCAGTATTGAAATATTGAATAAGATTAATTTTATTATGTTTTAATTTAAAAATAAATAGGAATACTATTTTTTTTATATTTATATTCATACGAAGTATATTAGAATATTGTTATTAATTTATTATTATATAACATTATTAAATAGTAGAGACGTAGATAGAGTGCCTTGAGATATATATATATAAATTTATATTATATATATATATATTTCAAGGCACTCTATTGTTTATTATATTTTAAATGAGAGCATAAATGTTTTTTTCATGACATATAAATAATATCTATGTAAGAATAAGATAGATTTGAGAATGAATTATATACATTATGTTTATTTATTATTAAATAATACTATACATTTCCCATCACTTTTTTAAAAATTATATAGAGTGTTAATTAATATTTAATTTACTTAAGCTTATATATTCAACGGAATATTTTAGGTATTAAAATAAAATCATAACTATAAAATTAGTTATTCTTATTATCAATTAATTATAAAATGTACAGTTATAATACACTATAACTGTGTTATATGAGTCTCATTTGTTATATAGGAATTATTTTATATTCATCGATTACGTTTTATTATCTATTTATTATTTTTAAGTGTTTTACTGTTTTTGTTTAATTCATTTAAATTGAATGTATAATTTTGACACCAATAAAAGAGAATGTACGTTAAGTACGCAAAAATAATTAGTAATATAAAAATAACAATAAATATGTCTAACAACATGTATTGATACCAAGACAGTTTAAGAGCTTTAGAATTTAAATGGTAAGCTCCATTGTGACGCAGTACATATTCGAACCAGTAGTTGACCGTTTCTGATGGTGACATTGGTCGGTCCTTAAATAATTCTGAAGCGATTTTTGCATTCCGAAAATACCTTAAAAAACAAACAAAAATGGCACTTATATATTAATTTTTCTGTTAAAGCCGGTTTACAGCTATTATCATAGTTCGAGAACTACGAATCAGTGGCTCATACAAGTCGTGTTGTTCAATCCGTGACGGCACGGACATATGTGTATTCTCGTACGTAGCGAGATATTTTCAATTTTAGATTCTGAGCGAAGCGAAGAATGTATTGGTTTTACTATGATGTGTGATTTTTTTTTGTTTTTTTGTTTTTTTTTTTGTTTTTTTTTTTTTTATTCTGAAGACATTTTTACTACCCGAAATAATGCTCCGATTATCACGAATAGGGTATGTTTCCGGTAGCAAAGTGGATCTAGTTGGTACTTTATTTAGGTCATTTTTTGAATTTCTCAAAATTGACCCTAAGCGGTAGAAAAAACTTCGAAAAAATGACGAAAAAGCGGCATTTTTCACGAAAAATGAAATTTTGACAAATTCAATTTCTATATTTCTCGATAACTCAGGCAATTTTTAAGATAGCGACCTGAAAATTTTTTTGGGTGTTCACATAGCTATTATATGTGGTAAAATTTTGGAACCGTTATGTTAATTTTTCTACAAAATATAGGACTTTGAATATTTCGTAAAATTCACGTTTTTACGTATATAATGTTTGATAAAATTGTCAATTTTGGGTATTTTGGTCTGAAAATTTTACTCAAGTATACTTACATTTTACTTAACATCATACTAAAATATTATAAAAATCCCAACTCACAATTTTTTTTTATAGCTGTTTTAAATTGATATTTTTAGTAAAACGAAAATTTTAGAATCCATACATATAAATAAATATTCTGAAAACACTTTTACTACCCGAAATAATGCTTCGATTTTCACGAATAGCGAGTTTCAGATGTAAAAGTGGATGTAGACGGTACTTTATTTAGGTCATTTTTCGAATTTCTCAAAATTGACTATAAGCGGTAGAAAAAACTTCGAAAAAATGACGAAAAAACGGCATTTTT
>JAIUCT010000016.1:7130209-7159580 GCA_021307375.1 Tetraneura akinire | reverse complement strand
CTATCTTAAAAATTGCCCGAGGTATCGAGAATTATAGAAATTGAATTCGTCAAAATTTCATTTTTCGTGAAAAATGCCGTTTTTTCGTCATTTTTTCGAAGTTTTTTCTACCGCTTATAGTCAATTTTGAGAAATTCGAAAAATGACCTAAATAAAGTACCATCTACATCCACTTTTACATCTGAAACTCGCTATTCATGAAAATCTAAGCATTATTTCGGGTAGTAAAAGTGTTTTCAGAATATTTATTTATACGTATGAATTCTAAGATTTTCGTTTTACTAAAAATATCAACTTAAAACAGCTATAAAAAAAAATTGTGACTTGGGATTTTTATAATATTTTAGTATGATGTTAAATAATATGAAAGTATATTTCAGTAAAATTTTCAGACCTAAATACCCAAAATTGCCAATTTTATCAAACATTATATACGTAAAAATGAGAATTTTATGAAATATTCAAAGTCCAATATTTTGTAGAAAAATTAACATAACGGTTCCAAAATTATACCACATATATATAGTAGCTATGTGAACACCCAAAAAAATTTTCAAGTCTCTATCTTAAAAATTGCCCGAGTTATCGAGAAATATAGAAATCGAATTCGTCAAAATTTCATTTTTCGTGAAAAATGCCGTTTTTCGTCATTTTTTTGAAGTTTTTTCTACCGCTTAGGGTCAATTTTGAGAAATTCGAAAAATGACCTAAATAAAGTACCAACTAGATCCACTTTGCTACCGGAAACATAACCTATTCGTGATAATCGGAGCATTATTTCGGGTAGTAAAAATGTTTACAGAAAAAAAAAAAAAAAAAAAAAAAAAAATCACACATCATTGTAAAACCAATACATTCTTCGCTTCGCTCAGAATCTAAAATCCATATAAATACTTTAAATATCGATTTTACAAAAATTTCAACTTTAAATACATATAAAAAAAATTGAGTATGTGTTTTTTCTAATATTTTGGAACTACGTTTACCAATATACAATTATGCTTCAATAAAATTTATAAAAATTTTTCATTTTTTTAATCATTATTGTAAAAATATTGAGAAATAATAAGAATTCTTATATAATGGAATCTTTGATTCTCAATTATACACTAAAAATATCAATTTTAAACAGCTTCCTATAAATGGAAATTAAAAATTGGGATTTTTCTAATTTTTTGTAGCATGTTATGTAATATGTGAACATACTTCAGTAAAATTTTCAGATCTTACATTATATAGATAAAAACTATAATTTTAGGAAACATTCAAAATTCTATATATTGCAGAAGGTTAATGTAATCATTCCAAAACTTTATCACGTATTTATAGTCCATTAGTCCCTATGTCAACATTTAATATAATTTTCAAGACTCTAAATTCAGAATTGCATGAATTATCGTATTGAAATTGTTTAAAAATTGGTCAAAATTTCATTTTCCTTGAAAAATACTATTTTTAATTTTTTTGTCGTTTTCTTACCCCATAACCTCAATTTCGGAAAATTCGAATAATATCCTAAATAAAGTACCAACTACATCCACTTTTTAACCAGAAACATAATATGCTATTCATGAAAATTGGAGTATTATTTCGGGTCGAAAAATTGTTTACATATATATATATAAATATCAATTAAATACCACTACGGCACTACATATAAAAAAAAGACCCACATCATTGTAAAACCAATACATTTTTCTGTTCTCTCAAAATCTAAGATATATGTTATTTCAAGTTAATATTTAATAATTTTTCATATTTGAGAATAATTTATTTTTTATATTATGCTGATATTAGAATAATATTATTGATATATACTTTTAAACTATATTATGTTTATCGTGTCTCAACATGTTTAACAAATTTATGTTATAAATTGAAGTTTTTTTAAATATGCATAACATAATTCCTATAAAGGAATATTAAAAATTCTAAAATGCTTTAATTATAATAGTGAAAAATTTTATGTCCTAAAACTTACGATTTCATATTGATGTGAGGGTTAAATTATATAAACTTCGTCTAAAACACTAAAATGTTATTTTATATATAATTAGTATTAATTTTGTATTGAGATCACTAGTAATATGAAAATATCACCATAAATATCGTATTAGCATATTAAGACAATTTAAAACAAATTAATCTTCATTTACTTGAATAATTTTAGTTATTCTTTTTTTAAAAAAAAAAAAATAATAATAAAGCTATTATGATCAAGTCTTATAAGTTGTAATATTTATTAATTGCATTTAATACAGGTATATATAAAGTAGATACTAACCTTAATTTTATAGAAAGTTTAAACCAATAAGAAGTGTATCTATTAGGAACATAAGTAATGAAATACTATTGTTCATTGAAAGAAACGAATGTCTAGAGTAAAGTCAAAATATGTATTTTATGAGTTAAAAAGAAACTTTAAACACTAAGTGTAAATATAGTAAATACATACGATAAATACAATTAACCGATAAACACAGAAATCTAAGTTTAAATATAATTTATAATTCAGATAACACATTAATTCACGGCAGGTAACAAAAATACAGGTCAATGAACCTCTAATCACTATCATAATACGTAGACTCAATATTATTTTTAATAACATATAATTAGAACAAAAAAAAAAAAAAGATTTGTTTAATTGAAAATACAGCGTGCAAATTTTTCGCCCGTGTAAAATCTACCAATTAAATGTTACGATCATGTACAAAATTAAGAAGACAATATAATAATTAACATTTGACTACTGAAAAGTACTTAAAAATATATTATAGGTATATTCAAATATTGAAATATAATGGACCAATACAAAAATTATTTTGTGATTTTTAATTGACAATATTAATAGCATAAAAATTTAAATTAATGTACCACTGAAACTATTAATTATATGTAATATATATATAATTAATTACACTTACTATTAAACTAATTTATTACATACGTATATATTTTATAATCACAGTTAAATTTTTATTTAATTTTTAATTTTAATTGTTTTAAAATTACTCACAAGCTCGAATTTTCGTCATCAATACGATCACTCTGTGTATTATGTTTGTATAGTATTCACAAATGTGTAAATGTGGTGTATTTATGGAATAACAAAACTATTAATGTGTACGTACTATGTATGTGCACCTATGTATGTGCACTAAGCATTTTAAGCAAAAACAATAAAATAAATGTTATTATATTATACATTTGCTCCCATTTTTATATTTAATAATGTCGTATGACATGATTAGGTTGATTGATTAGGATGAGTCTGTATTAACATGAATTATTATATAACTTGTTATAACTTATTCATAGTTTTACATAATATATGAAATAAGTATGTATTGTATACATTAAAATTTTAATTAATATTTAACATTGAACCATTCTATATTGTCCTACATACTACATTAATGTTCAAATATTGCTACGTACTATGTAATATAACAATATGTAAAATACAAAAATATGATTTACAAAGATTAGATATTAAAAATATAGATATATTGAACATAATAACTTGGTATATTATTTACCATACCATAGTATACTACATGGTAATATTTATAATTCAATTTGTAGTTATGTTACATTAAATATTTAAATATTTAATTTATAATATTATATACATTTATAGTTAAATTATTAGAAAACAGTACAACTTATTAGTACATTTAATATTTTATATGATTTTAATCGCTGCTTTTTAGTTTTGAATAAAATATCGAAATACTGTTATTCCCTTAATCTCTTCAAAATAATATTATTGAATTATTATTTGAAATAAAAATTTTTTATAAATTTTAAGACAAATTTTAGACATTTTTTAATTTATTAATAAATTTTAAAGTTAACATTTGAAAGTACAATTTTAATAAAGAGGAATAATAAATAGTAGAAACAATGAATATATATTTATAATAATTTATTAAAAGTACTCGTATAACGGTAAATTATAATTTTTAAGTTAGTACTCAAAATTGAAATATAAATATATCAATAAATATGTACTACACGTATTGAATAGTGTTTATATCTTCAAATGTAGTTAATATAGTAAAACATTTAATTAAGAATTATGTTACTTATGAAAATCATTTGAATATAATAATGAGTCTAATGATATACTTTAAACATTTTAAGTAATTTTACCGATTAATTTTAAGTTTAAATTACAAAGGGATATTGAATAATAAAAATATTTAAATTATTACACTTTTATGCTACATGATAGATATATTTAATGTTTCTTATGTATTTATAATATGTATATGTAAATACATAATCTATAGAGTTATTCAATTTTAAAGAATAATTATTCTTCATCAATCATAATAATATAAAGACGATAAGAACACAAAATTTTCAGAATTTAATTAATTTTTAACAAAAATGCATTATGTTGTTTTATCATGATATTTATTTAATTAATACCTATACTCAATAAATATAATTTAACAAGTACCTAATATATACTATATAGTATATAGTATAGAACTTCAAATAATATTTCTCAGTGACTTTAATAGTCGAAACATTTGAAACATAATTTAATACATTTTACTATAATAATGTTAGAACTTATTTACTTATCTTATTATTTTATACAACTGATGTAAATCGTTTTCCTATTGAAATATTTCAATAATAATAATAATAATATTTATTAACATTATCCAATATTTTAATCTTTTACTATTATAATTATTGCAATCGAATATAATAGGAAATATAATATAATCGAATATAATATTTTATAAAATATAATTATATTCCTTTCCAATGCACATTGAAAAAATTATTACAATTCCAGTAGTACCACTTACTGAAAATCGTGAATAAATAATCGTCTCCTTTTCTTTTTGGGAGAATTAAGATAATTCTGATATATTATTGATTACAAACAGGGCACGTGACACCTACACATTACACTACGACTATACTGCAAGTTCTTCCCATTGGATTCAACATAAAAAATATTTTGCAGAAAGCAAATATTAAATATTACATACCGTTTTGAAAATAGAAAACTGTATCATGCATATTTATATTAATTTTATTATAGACTATAATTTCTAAAAAATATAAAAATCAAAATTGAAATGCCCAAATTTCATATTATACTGCAGACATTATATGTCTTTGAAATCTAACACGAATCATATGAATTCTAAAAACCCCTATAACAGAATCAATATCATCCTAAAAGCGACTGAAGATAGAAGTGTACATTAGAAATTAAAAACTATACTTATTGCAAGTTTCAACAATATAATACAATATATCGTCTTTAGTTCAGTTACTTATACGGTATACTTATACTCGTAGCATTCGTATACCTTATAATATTATACATAAATCTACATTAGGTATGCAAAATTATTAATTAACATAATAAAATCTTTTAGAAGGTTTTTTATTTTAATTTTTAAAAAGCTTTTGATAGTGTCATACAAACATTTTATTGTTTTATTTATAAATTCATCGTATATTTATTGACACAGTAAACGTGTTAATTTCATATCGTCGCAAGTTCGCGACATGATTAATTATTTTTAAAAATGATTTAATTTATATGATTCAAACGTGGTACGTTTATAACTTTAAAATGAGTTCTTAAATATAAAATATTTATTCATATTCCAAAAAATCGAACTTTGTTATATTTCACTATGACTGTTGTTATAAGCACAACTCATGAAAATCATACCTATATCTGAAAAATAAAAATCTAGTAGGTTCTGCTACTTGCAAAATTTAATTCGTTGAACAATACATAATTTTAATAAATTATTATATTATTGTATCCATAACTAAATGTCTAATTAAAATTAAATAAATTATTAATAATAATGGTTTTCTGTTAATAATCCTAATATTTACCTACAGTAGGGTTTCGATAATTCGAACATGATTGGGGAAAGGGATCTTTCCGATTACCTATGACTTAAAAAAAATATATATATCAATTTTATTGTAATTTAAATTATGAAATTTATTTTTATCTGTTTTAATAATGTGTAAACTCGTAATTTAAAATGACAATGAATACAAAAAATTATAATTATGTATGTATTTATGTAGAACCAGTTAATATGTATTATATTTATTACATAATATGAACCTTATTATGTAAATATTGATATATTTTTTTTTCTGCACGAATTTCTATTTAGTGATTAAATACTTTATCCCGCAAACGTTTATTATACACAAAAATACTATAACAGTATTATTTATGAATTATATATTATGATGATACACGTACATATGTAAATTAATATAGCGATGTGATAATTCTCAAGCTCGTTCGGATTACCGCGTATTTCGGATTATCGAGACCCTACTGTACTTCTTGTATTTCTTGTAAGAGAAATCAAACTTTCTCGTAAATTAAAAAATAATCATAAATTTTATTTCATCATTATCATTTATTTTCACTATATGGATGCTACATTACTGCGACATAGAATATAATTTAAATATTATAAAATAAATATATATTATATTTTTTGAATTAAAAATATAAAATTCAATATATTTAAATATTATTTATTATATTATTATACGTCAGTTTGCTTACATATTAAAATTAATATTCAACTTTTCAAAAATTATTATGATGGCGAACATGGAGATAAAGTTAAATTACTAGTACTATGAGCACTATGGCAATTATAGTCTTATAAATCCGTAAGATTATTATGAATACCTATAGACCTACAGTATAAACTTAGTCCACTCATACAATTGCATGACAATAGTATTATAGTAAAGTAGAACTATAATACGAGAATATATGTCGTAGTCACTTCATAAAATCGTCCATTTCATGAAAAGTTTGAAATGAAACCCTAATTTTGACATTTTGTAAAATAAAAAAACTACTTATTAAATGGTCATTTTTTATGAAATGGACTGTCAATTTTCATGTTGTGTATTTTTTTCACTATAGGGTTGACCAGTTTACGAAGAAAAATATTATAGAGAAATTATTGAAAGAATTATAATCATAATTAGAACACGGATTTATATGCAAGTATAATAGTATATTTTTTTAATCTTTTTCTATTTTTAAAGTTTTGTCAATGATAAACATGCAAATTTTTATTTTACATATTTTAGAATATTTAATGATTATTGCATATTTTTGTATTTTACTGTAAAATTTTATTTTTTTTTTTTTACATATTGTAGAAGAATTACATATTTATAAGATTTTAAATATAAAATAGATGTAAAATAAATTTACATCTATGATCTATGTATATTCGAATTGGTAATCCAAATAATAAATTTCATTAAATATTTATAATAAATAATTTTTGTCGACCAAAATCAATTACGAAACGTTATTTTTGTAAACAAATTCATTATGTTGTGTTAATCATTTATTGTCGTCTAGTATTTCCTATCGATAATATAATTAGTTCAAAGGTAAAATTTTTTTTTAAATAAACTATATCACACATAGTGTTCAAAACATTAAAAGTTAAATATCATTAAAGACGATTTTGTTGTCATTAATTTGTTAGCATTTATATTCACTCATTTATCATTTTTAGTAACAATAATTAAAAAATGTTTAATAAAAAATATGTCATTAAATTAATGTTTTTCTATAATTGACGAAATAAATGAAAAAATTCATGGTATTCTAGGATCTAAAATTCTAAAGGAGTAATATTTAAAACAAAATTATATGATATTTTTAATAAAAACAATGAACTTGAAGTACTACAGTAAATTTATTCAATACTATTAGGAAAGAATATTCAGCTAAATGATATGTATGATGTGGCAAGATTCAACAATTTTAAGTTCGTTTAAACGCGCCCCAATAACACCATTTGATGTAGAATGATCATTATCAGTATTTCGAAAAAAATTATGCAGGGGTCCCCTTGTAAGTTGCATATTTAAGTTTTATATAGCACAAAAAAAAATTCCCACACTAAAAAATACAATTTGGAAGAATTAGAAAAAAAATTATATTTTTTTATATATTACAAATACAATAAACTGACAAAAATAATTTTATATAAAAAAGTTTAAGTATAGAATTTCGAAAAAAATTTGCGCGTAATTTTTTGCAAAAAACTTCCGTTTTTGGAGGATAGCAGGGGCGGTTACAGGGAGGAGGCCCAGGACCGTATTTAAAAAAATTGTATACTGTTAAAAACAATATTACATTATTACGTATAATTATGGTAGTAAAAATTTGTGTTTTTTTGTTATAAAGTGCTCCCAAAATTTTGACTTGGCACCCCTCCCCCCAACCAAGTCTTTGGACCGCCCCTGAAGGATAGACTTAAGAAGAAGACCGTTGTAAGTTGCATATTTAAATTTTATATAAATACAAAAATAAATTCTCACCCTGGAAAACATGAAACATTACATGTGTAAGAAAAAAAATTGTATTTTTTATATACCTCATTAAACTAACCAAAAAATTTGTTTATATAAAAGTTTAATTATAGTATTTCAAAAAAAAAAAAAAATTGCGCAGGAGTCTCCTTGTAAATTGCGTTTTTAAGTTGTATATAATTAAAAAAAAAAAATTCCCAACATAAAAATTACTAATAATTACAAGAGTTAGAAAAAATATATTCTTTATTATATTAATACAACTGAGAAAATGCATATATATATACGTATAACGTATACATATAAAAAATGGAATGTATAAAATATTCAAAAATAATTTGTGCATTATCCCCCATTAAATTCTGTTTTTATTTTTTTATAATTACAAAAATCAAAAAAAAAAATTTGCAGGGCTCCCCCACTAAATTGCATATCTAACATTTATATTAATTCAAATAAAATAAATAAATAAAAATAAATCTACACACTTCATACTTCATACTTATATACTCGTATATATTATGAAACGTTATTACATATTCGTGTTTCGAATATGCACGGTCGCACGGATATGTACGTTTTTCAGTCATACCATACGTTCCTGTATGGATTATGACTGCAAATGCATACTTTATGTATTTTAGACAAAATCGTACCATATGCACGTTATTTTCATAATTATTGTCATATCATATTGTGTTGATATGACAAAATCAGTCAATAATATTGTCAAGACAATGACCAGTCATAAAATATCTAACTGAGTTAGTCATATCTAACTCGTTTGTTGTATATAACCTAACACACATAAATCCTTATATATATGTTTGCATGTAACAACTTAAACTAATGGTACTGTCTATTATGTCTCTCTATTATCCATGTAGGAAATATTGGCGAACACGCCTTTAAATTTTTTAGTATTAGAATCATCAGCGGGAAGGCCGTATTTTATTTGGTGGGTTAGGGTTCAAATCCTTCCAACATTTTTTGCTTTAAAAATTTTCATTACCTAACTAAATGATAAATACCAAATAATTAAATAATTTTTATACATACTTGTATAATTATAAATTTAACATTAATACCCATATCAAAAATCGAGTCCCGCTACGGCCTTGATGTTTTTGTTATACTTGTATTTCGTTCCATTTATATAATGGGTAGTAAACAAAAATGAAGACCTATTTTTATTAATATCAATTTATTTATATTATATAGGTAATATTAATTTTGAAAAATCACAAAAACAAAATAATTAATTATAAATATGTTTGATATTTTTGAATTCTCAAAATTTCTTGCGGTTTTTATTAAGCAGAAATTTTCGTCCAGGTAAATAAGAATATAACCAGCCCAAAAAAATTATAGTCCATATTATGCTCACTCTAGGTACTAAGTTATTGTTATACAATGAAAATTTGACATTAGAGTAATAGACACAATATTTTTTATTTAATTTATTTGGAATTGATAACTTGTATAAAGTATAATTAATAATTATCATTAATATTATTTATATACGAGTATAGAGAAATAGTTAATCTTTCAACACTAAAAAACATTAAATTTGGTCTAACTCTGGCCTCTGCTAATGTCTATACTGATGTGTTTATTAATGATATATGTATTTTGTAGTTTTGTACTGTTATGAATAGTATACTTCTACTTTATGGTATTAGTAAAGTTTTTTTTTTAGTTTGGATCATTAATATTAACTATATTAAGAAAGAAAAATTCTTTTAATTAAGAAGAAAAAGACGTTTAAGGTATACTTTTTCCACTCCACCTTTTTAATATTTATTGTCCTAATAGGTATACATATTTGAATTTTTATTAACTTATAATGTTATAATGAATAATAACAATAGAATAAATAGGTACTATTCGTAAAAAATTAAAACTTTTATAAATTTAAATGAAAATAAAAATTAACAGTTTGATAAACTAAAGGCTACACCACCACCGTATCAGACATGTAAAGATTATGTTATCTGTACCTACGAGTATAGTGTTATTATATGTCAACCATTATCATTAACTTTTTATAAATGTGTAAATATACATATACGAGTATAAGGTGTCATATATATAAAATAAAATTGTAGAAAGAAGCTTTTCTTTTCATACCAATCTAGAATATTTTTACTACATATCGATTTGCATTTATCTATGACGTTAAACAAATTTAGGTACATATATTGGTAACGGAGCAAGGATGTAACCCAGAATAAGTGGATAGCACGGGTTGACAAGCTACTGGGTACGGATAGAACAATATATAAGGCAGATGGGCGACCAATTCTCTTCAATTAATATTAAAATTTTTAATACTAAAAGTAATACCGACGAAGGCGACAGCAAACAACGAGGGCCATACCGGCAATGTTGTCGGTATCCGACTACGGATATACTGAAGACGATGGCGTTCGTCTACAAAACATCCGTTAAGGCGTTAACGGTAACATCCAACTACGATTAACAATCGACACAACATCCCTTCCTTTATTCTGATAACAACTATATTTGAACAATAAAATATTTATATTTTATTTAAATTATATATGTTTAAATACATATTATTTATTGTAGGGTTTAATGTCTTTTTATATTTTACTAACTTTATTATAATGTCCAGCACAGAATTTACATTCATATTAAATATGCGAAAACACATTCTACATAAGAGTTATAAAAAAATCGTAGTTGTAAAATTAAGGGGTTCCTTTTAATAAGTAATAATACTAATATAGTAAATAAAAATAAAGTTGTTTGTAGTAAGTATAAAATATAAAATAATATAATTTATATATTTTAGATTCTGAGCGAAGCGAAGAATGTATTGGTTTTACAATGATGTGTGATTTTTTTTTGTTTTTTTTTTTATGTCTGTGTACAAAAATACTACCCGAAATAATGCTCCGATTTTCACAAATAGGGTATGTTTCCGGTAGCAAAGTGGATGTACTTGGTACTTTTCTTAGGTCATTTTTTGAATTTCTCAAAATTGACGCTATGCGGTAAAAAAAACGGCGAAAAATGATGAAAAAACGGCATTTTTCACGAAAACTGAAATTTCGGCGAATTCGATTTCAATATTTCACGATAACTCGGACAATGTTAGAGACTTGAAAATTTAATTGGGTATTAACATAGGTATTCTATATATGTGGTAAAATTTTGGAACCATTAGGTTAATTTTTCTATACAATATAGGACATTGAATATTTCGAAAAATCCTCGTTTTTATATATATATACGTATAACGTTTTATAAAATTGGCAATTTTTGGTATTAGGGTCGGAAAATTTTACTGAAGTATACTTACATATTACTTAACATCATACTAAAATATTAGAAAAATCCCTAATCTCAATTTTTTTTTATAGCTGTTTTAAGTTGATATTTTTAGTTCAAACGAAAATTATAATCTGACTGAACTTCGCTCAGAATCGTTTTTTCGAATGCAATGGTTTATCATTGCATTCAAATTCTAAGTAAAATTAAACGCTATGATTCGCACACCTGTATCCTGTGCGGCAGGAGTATCAGCTCTTTTAAATTTTATAAATAATAATTTGACATTTCTATAGGCAATACTATATATGAGTATATATACTAATACTATAAGAACTTTTATAAACATATTATAAAACATATTAGTATAAATATTATAATATATCACTCAAGGTGATCAATATATTTCCTGTATATTGGTATATTGTGTTACAAAAATAATGAAAATAACATTGAAAATGTATAATAATACTTACATCTCACTATTGTTATTGTTGTAGAAGGAAATTATGATCATCCTGTTTATATTCTAGGTATAAAATAAATTTCAGTAACTATTAAATTTTATTATGAGTATATTAATTTACAGCATTTAAAGTACAATAATCGTATTAAACATAATAAAAGAAGTTATAAATCATATTAAAATATATGTAACATAAAATAAGGAATGCAAGTTTATATAGGTACGATTATTTTTACTACATAATATATTAATATTTCGTTATCATTCATCACGAGTTGTATCTTGTACTCGTATATTATAATAATACTACGGAGGCTGTTTAGTGTTTGTTATACATTTTTTAAATTTTAATTTGTTTAACCTTAAAATTATTAAACACAAAACACTACATCCTTCTCATAAATAAAATTTTCTACAATACCTATATCTAATAGTTAATATAATTTTAATTTAAATATTGAAATCGAATTCGTCGGAATTTGTTTTTGTGAAAATGCAGTTTTTTCATCATTTTTTGGTCGTTTTTTCTATCGCATAGGGTCAATTTTGCAAAAATTCGAAAAATGACCTATATAAAGTACCAACTACATCCACTTTCCAACCTGAAACATATGCTATTCGTGAAAATCGGAGCATTATTTTGAGTAGTAAATGTGTCTTCAGACATAGAAAAAAAAAGGACACACATCATTGTAAAACCAAATACATTTTTCGCTTCGCTTAAAATCTAAAAGTGTACGTAATATCATTTATTATAGAATAGACTATAATAAATATATAATATTACAGATATTTTAGTCTATTCTATAATCAATATTCAATGGTAATTGGTAAAATGGTAATACGTATTAGAAGATTGGATATTAACTATATTATTAACTATATTATTTAATTTATTTAATATTTTTTAAAATGTTGAATTGACCAAAAGTCAAAAAAAAAACATTAAGTTGGTAGTGGATAATGGGTAGTTGGTAGGTAATTATAGGTATATTTGTAGTTTTGTACAGTATATATTTTGTATATAAAGCATATTTATTGCATATCAATATCACAAAATCATATCATTAAAATTCAAGGCCAACGAGTATAGATCGATGACCTCCATCTTTTGTGATATATCATCAATGGATACATTTATGATTTATACAAAAGGATCACAAAAATGTCAATAATAAAGGAATAAATTATGAAATTAGTATTTTATTACATTAATTATTATTTTATATTTTCATGATTATACGTACATATATATAATGTATATGTTATTTGTATTTTAGTTTAGATTAATGTTATATTAAATGTATAAATCTTCATGACGTTGACAACTTTTTACGAAATGACTAATTTCACAAAGTAGCTAGGACATATTATAGACTATAGATTATTGTATAATAGTATAGTAATAAAATAATAACTAATACCTACGTGTAACGAGTAATGGATATAACCAAGGTTTTAATAAATAAGTAATAGGGTGAACGAACTGATTCGGGGACATAACGGTATAAGTATAATGGCGCATACTCAATCATCACACTAAAATTTAATATTAATATAAAAAAACACGAGCTGATACACCTGCCGCAGGGATATAGGTGTAAAAATCATAGTGTTTAATTTTAATTAGAATTTGAATGCAATGATAAACCATTGAATTCGAAAAAACGATCCTGAGCGAAGTTCAGTCGGATAATATAAGGAATATTAATATAATGCCGTTATTTCATCATTTTTTCGTCGTTTTTTCTACCGCTTAGGGTCAATTTTGAGAAATTCGAAAAATGACCTAAATAAAGTACCAAGAAAAACAACCACTTACTTACCCGAAACATATGCTATTCGTGAAAATCGGACCATTATTTTGGGTAGTAAAGTGTCTTCAGTCATAAAAACAAAAAACAAAAACTGAAAACTAAAAAAAAAAAAATTGAGACTACAGATTTTTCTAATATTTTAAGATGTTAAGTAATATGTAGTATGTAGACATAATCAATTATTTATATAAGAAAAATTCTTTGCTATTTTTATATAAATTAGATTCATTGTATCTAATGTTACACATTTTTATAGCACAAAATTTAAAGATAATATAAATATTAGTATTCCTAAGTTTAAAACACAATTTGGTATAAAAAATGTAATTTCTGTTGCTATTTATTTATGTAGACTGTAGTCTATTCAATATTAATATTTATTATAAGTTTTATAACATACAATTTTTAAAATTATTTTTAAGAAAACTAGACTTATCAAGTACTTACCAATAATTTTATTACTATATTGTATTTATTTATATATAATTGAACTCAACTTAAATCCCCAGCACAAGCTTTGCTTATAGGGGATTTTGCAAATTTGTTCAATTCTTATTTTGGTTATAATGATAATATATGTAGGTACATTGTAATTTGTTTGCATAATAAATAAATAAAAATAAAAAAATAAAATAATATAATATATTATTAAAATTTATAAATAGCATTATAAAATTTTTGCCCCTTGTATAACTTAATATTTTCGCCCCCTCAATAGACGGCACATTGGCAGGCGCCACCTTGCCAGACTCTCGGTCCGGCCCTGCTGTGTGATACAATGATGGCATATTTGTATCGTATTATAGTTTATAGATATATTAGGTATACATTATAGAAATAGAATAATGGATTATGAAATATGGATTAATATTTACTATGGATTGAATTTGAAGGAAATATGAGGTATGTTTCTTACCAAGTGGATTTTACACGAAATATTACGAAATTAACTTTGTGAAAATAATATATTAACCGATTTTAATATAATTAAATATTAAAATATAATTTTTTTCTTTACGAGAAAAAAAAATTCTCTAAAATGGTTTAGCCAGGATCCAACCATTCCGATTTTCATTTTTTTTTTTTTAAGAAAAACTTAATTGCAAAATGAAAATGTTATTAACTTTGTAAAATTTAACTTTAAAATATTACTGTGAACGTAAAAAATTAAAAAATCAACTTACTATAGTCACTCCAAAGATTATTTTTCACATATATATAAAAAAAAAAAAAAAAAAAAAAAAAAAACAGTCAATATCCATTTAATATGATCGTTTTATTATTTTTACATTGGAAAAATGTTGCTTCCAAATTTTCAATTCAATTACAATTTTATATAAAATATAATATCGTATCTTCAAAGAGTTAGTTGAATATTTTTCGTAATATAGGTACAAGACAAATAATTGTAAAATATATATAGGTAGTATAACAAAATTGAATTAAAAAATAAATTATCGAGTGGGGTATATCTATGCTACTGAAATTTATAAACAATTTGAATTTCGTAAAAAAATAGCGTTATAATATTGAAAATTGTGATCATTACTCTTAATACTAATTTAAAAAATTTGTATTTTATTTCGACTTTTACGTCACAATAAATTATATTTGTTATAGCTTATAGTTCTTATATATTATATATTTTCAAATTTAAATTTAGTATAATATTGTTATAAATTTATAATGTAGATATTAAAAACAAAACAAGTATCAGAAAAATTTGGCCCGCCATCTATGTATAATTTAGCACACCAAATCATTAACATTGATGTATGAAATTATTTATTTAGTTTCTCTTCTTTTTCACCTAAATACTTTTTTTTTTTTTTAATATTCAATATATTCAGATATTCTGATTTTAAAATTATAAAGTATTTAGTATTTTTTTCTATATCTATTTTTAAATAATTTTTAAGATTATTAAAACATAAGAATATGGATTAAATTAAATTAAAATAATTACGTAATTTTTATTTTTAAGAGATAAATAACTGTAATAGTGTACTGTGTACATAAACATACTTTTTCTTATTTGTTCCCTCTGTCATTGTTCATTTGTAAATTTAAACTGATTACAAAAAAAAAAAATAAATATCGATTCAAACAATCGATTGTTATTTTATTAGCCAAAAACGTTAGTGGTTCGTCCAACATTAATGTTATCTGTGATTTTATCATGATTTGTGATTGGACTATTGGAGCACTATCAAAGTGGCGAACTACACACATAATAAAATTAAAATTAAAATTAAAAATTAAGGATATTACATTAAAGAGAGGTATACATACCAGCACCAGTAGTGTTAATATAATTAAATTTAGCAAATGCCAAATCCAAATGGCACTAGGAAATAGGCTTTTATTAGAAAATGAAATATATATCGATCACAGATATATCTCTGGTATCGATATCAACAAAATTGATAACGATTTTACAACGTTATTGTACCCGCTCCGAAAGCATCACAATTCATGACGAATGGGAGAAGTCGGTTTTGTCCACATCAACATTTAGCTTGACGTACTTTGTGTTCACAGTTTCACATTTTACTTTTCAGTTACCAACTTACCATTATTAGGCGACGTTTGAATTACTTTTAAATCGTAAACTCGTAACAATTTATTTATTTTTATATAAATTGTATGCCATCTACTTACAAAATCATGACGTTGGTGAAATGGATAATATTGCCTTTAACCGTTTTTTCTATTTTCGTGATAATGTACAGTCAAGCTATAAACAATCCACAGAATAATGGACCTAAGATCACTGACATTGTAAGTTGAATTTATTGAATTTATCCACGTAAATGTATGTTTTTTCTTCATTAACAATACTTTTAGGTATGGTTTGACATCCAAGTGGGTTCTAATAAACCTGAACGAGTTGAAATCGGTGTGTTTGGTGCAACTGTACCGAAAACCGCAAAAAACTTTATTGAGCTATCAATGAAAACAAAAATCGGCGAAGGGTACAAAGGAAGTAAATTTCATAGAGTTATTAAAGACTTCATGATCCAAGGAGGCGATTTCACTAATGGTGATGGTACTGGTGGCCGTAGTATTTATGGTGAGAAGTTTGCTGATGAAAATTTCAAGTTGAAACATTACGGAGCTGGGTGGTTGTCTATGGCTAATGCTGGTAAAGATACCAACGGATCTCAGTTTTTTATTACTACCAAACAAACTTCTTGGTTAGATAATCGTCATGTTGTGTTTGGAAAGGTCATAAAGGGAATGGTAAGTATTATAAAATTTGAAGTGTACTATTAATGGTTTAATACAATTCATTTAATTATGTTTAGAAAATAATTAGAAAAGTAGAATCAACAAAAACTGATTCTAGAGATAAACCAGTTGAAGATGTAGTTATCTATGATAGTGGACATCGTGTTGTTACAGAACCATACTCTGTGAGTAAAGATGATGCTACAGAATAATTTTACTTATTTGTCATTTAAAAATAAAATAATCTACTTAATTAGGCTTATAATAATTAAATTTATATTAATTACACTGAATCAAACAAATTATTAATAAGAAATGTGAAGCTATTTGAACTTAGGTTTAGATTGAGATGTAAAAGTACATTTCTGTTAATTTCCATTTTTCTAAATATAATTTAACATATTTGTAGTTTTCTATGATCAACAATATTTGTTTTTGTATAAACTTAAATTTAAGTACATACGTTTTTTACATATTTTGTATGTATATTTATATAACATATTAACATGTCATATTTTGTCAATATAAACCGATCAAATTCATTCATTTATGTTTTAATATATAAAAAAGAACTAAATTTTATTTGTATAATTAATACATAAACATTACAATTTCAATCTACATAAATAAAGGTCTATGTTATACATAAATAAAAATAAAATATATTATAACATATCATTAAGACCTGGGCGTCTAAATTCCCGTTTTTTATATGGTCTGCTGGATTGATAACTTGTGGCAACCATATGATTTCTGTTATTGCTTTCCTGACGATCGACCATTTTAATTTCAGTACACAAAAGAGAATCGAGTGTCTATATATATGTATATAACAAAAAATAAAAAATATATATTATAAATTATTATATGTAAATACCTTAAAATAGATACAATTAATAATAAGGATATTATATACATATATATATATATATATAAGGTGTTTCTAAAATGAATGAGGAAACTAATGCAGGCATATTCAGTAAGATGAGCCAAATTGGGATATTTTTAAAAATCTTGTTTAAAATCTGGGTTTTATCGATATTCTTAGAACATTATTTTAAATGTAAAAATAAATATTCGTATAATATTTCTTGCAAAATTCTCATATGAATCGAGATATAACATAATTTTTGTGGTTGTAGCGCTTTTTTGACGATTGGTATCGCCAGAATCAAATAATGGTGCGATACATCAATTTCTAAGAAAAATGTTGGTGTAATTTATTTGTTTTTCTTTAACATGCCATATTTTTACATTGCAAAATTATCAAAATCGAGTACAATTTATTTTAAAATATATTTTATTTCGTAAAATGTGTTCAATGTGACCCACTGTGTACACTGTAGTACATACAACACAATTTTAGTATTTATAAATTAAAAGTTATGGAATTTAATATTAATAATATTAGTTTTAAATTTAAGTATGATAAATTGTTGTAAGTATGTATTACCTGTATTGTCATACATGATTCATTACACCATCGTATGGAAGTGTATTGAAGTAAATGGGGGTCATATTGAACATATTTTATAAAATAAATTGAACTTGATTTTGATAATTTTGCAATGTAAAAATTATTCTAATTAATCAGGCGTGTTAAATAAAAACAAATAAATTATAACCACCATGATTTTATATACCACGATTTATTCATATGAGAATTTTGCAAGAAATATTATATGGGTATTTATTTTTACATTTAAAATAATATTCTAAAGATATATCGATAAAACTCAAATTTTGGAGATGGACAAAAATATCAAAAATATCCTCATTTTTCTCATCCTACTAAATACGCCTGTATTAGTCTCCTAATTCATTTCATAAACACCCTGTATATATATATATATATATATATATATAAAATTTCAAATTAATAATTAATAAAAAAATGTCAAATTTTAAAGTTACTTACAGTTTGTGTAATTAAATTCATCTCTTCAAATTGGACTATAATTCTCTCCAATTCCATAGATATTGCTTTGTCATTTAATTTTTCAGCAGCAGACTTCACAATATTTATCTGAAATTATATACTCAATTATAGTTTATATACATATATTATATAAAGATATTATAAATCAGTATGATATATTAAAAACATGGAACTTATAATTCTAGTGTAAGAAAATGTAAATTGATATGAGCATTTTATTATAGTAAAATTGATGATTGATGTAACTTATAAACAATTTAAACTAATATACTTATATTAAATTATGTTAGAGATTGTAAATGTATGTATAGAATCTTATATATGTTGAAAAGGGTACAGCCCATTTGTGCTCGAAATATTTTTAGTAAAAGCTTGTTAAATTCATCCAATCTTCTCAATTTGTAAGCCAGAATCGCAGATTTCTATACTATATAGTATAGTATAGAAATATATGGTTGAAATACATATGATACCTACAAATTAACTGTGATACCCCAATATGCCCATCAGTACATAATGTTATTGAAAATTAATTCAAGTGGAAAGTTAATTAAAACTAAAAGAAATTAACAAAGGAACATAAAAAAAAAAAAAAATAGAGTTGAGTATTTTAAAAAAATTGCTTAGAAATTTAAAATAATTATTTTAATAATTAAATTTTTTAATTATACTAATTTTTATATTATTGTACTATAATTTACCTATCAAATAAAGTATTTTTAAAAAAAAATAATTATTACATTTCTTAAATAATATCATTAGAAACATATCAGAAGACTGCATACTATATTAGCACTGAAAAATCAGTAAACGATTTATATTGTATTTGTAAATTTAGTATTTATCAATTTAAAATTAACATATTAAATTTGATTAGTTAGGATTTGGGTTTTACCAAACAATAAATGGAAACTTTGAAATTTTCTGATAATATATATAATCACCGTAATTAATTTAATTAATATTTGGTACTTACAACATCTCTACAAAAAGTTTGTTTTTGTACAGAACCATTAGGTGACATTGGATAATCAATTGTCAAGACACTTCTTAATATAGGTAAAGCATCATCAATTCGACCCAAATCACACAATGCTAAAACTTTTATATTACGAAGAGTTACATATGATTGATTCCGCACTGATGTTATTACTTCTAGAGCAATGTGAGGGCTATTCTGATTAATAGCGTTAGCGGCAAAAAAAGTTATGGTTTTCCTAATTGGATTATGACCAGCTTCTTGTTGTTCAGTCCACAATTTACATGCATATTCAAAAGATTCGGCTGTGTTCTAAAATTAAAATATATTAAAAATATTTTTTTAAGAAATTTTAATTTATTATTAAAATTATATATTATTTTAAATTATCAATTTAAAAAGATTTATATTTCATTATCACATTTTTAAAATTGAAATAAAATAAATGTATGACATTATCATATGAATAAATATTTAAATAACTAAAACTTAATAATTTAAATTAAATATATTTTTAGTTTCTTAAGTTTAAAAACAAAAATTAATAATATTCCTATACTTGTATGAAATATTAAATTAAATAATATTAATATAAATTGGTATATTTAGTACAAATATATTATTATTTATACTAATATAATGGGGTTTGAAAACTCCATTATATTAGAAATCATTGTCAATTGACATCCGTCTACTATATTTCTCTCCATAAACAATACTAAAATAAAATCATTATATTTAGGTTTTACTTTCAAAATTTCAAAAGTTATATAGTAAGTTAACCAAGTCATTAACATTATTTTGAATAAAATAATTTAAAATATTTGTTTTATAAATTATACTTAACAATATTTTAAATATTTAATAAATAAATATATTTGTATATAATAATAAAATGTTTAAGTATTATAAATATAATCACACTAGTTTATGATAAAAGCTACAGATTAGCAATAGTAAAATAAATGAGAAGTATGCTTGACTGATAGTAGTGCGCATCGCCTGACGTTAATCTTGGATAGGCAACAAATAAAAAGTCAAGTGACGTCACGTGTGTTTCGTTTATCGTAGAATACCATCGGGCGTAATTAAATTTATTTTACTATGATTATTACGACCAAAGTAATATTGCATTATTTTTACCTTCGGTTATCATCGGGAAATCGATGTGAACCAAATGCACAAATGCCACAAATGCATTATTCACAAAAAGTCAAGACGCTGCACATGCGCAGACTACGACGAAAACACGGTATCGAGTCGAGCATACTTCTTATTTATTTTACTATGCAGGTTAGCCAAACCCAGTAATATATGCTAGTGTAAAATTATAAATAATACATTCAATACCATAAAAATAAAATTAATTTGATAAACTAATTGTAATAAAGTTTTTTTTATACTTATATGTAAATATTACCAATTTATAACAAGCAGCAAAGACTAACATCATTACTCCCCTTGGAAACTTAGCTATTTGAAGTTGTTTATCTTGTATTGATTTATATACATTTAATATATCATCAAACTTTTCATTTTTAAATAATAGATCCATTAGAATTTGATAAGAACTTAAATGATTGAAAAATCCATCTAGTTCTGGATCATTGAACATCTAAAATTAAAATAATTTACTTACGATTAAATTTATGAAGTATTTAACAATTAAAAATGTATTTTATAAAATTATTCTCATATCAACAATATATTATTAATATAATAATATCTAATACTTGTAATGCAATATCAGGTTTATTAAGATGATAGTACATCCGCATAACAACAGGACCAAAAGTAAAATTCCCAAATCGCAATCCTTTGTTTTGATTATTATATCTAAAAAGTGATTAAAATATTAATTAAATTTATTAATTATAAACAATGTATATTTATAAGTACTATTTACTTTTTCATCATTTGTTCAATAAGTTTTAAATCTGTTTCATTATCTTTTATCATATGTACAATTTGTTTTAAATCTTCAGTAAAAATTAAAGTAGTAGTATCTGGATTAGCAAAAGTATTCATACGCTCTCGAAATAACATTTTCTCTGAATCAGAGAATTGATTATCTAACTTTTCTCTGAAGAATTCATATTTATCCAATCCTATAGCAGCAGCTCCATAAAGATTACGTTTACCTAAATATATAATGTATAATATAATATATAGAAAAAATAAACAAAAATATTAAATCATATCTTAATTAACAATATAAAACAATTAATAATAATTATTAGAGCTGGGCCGATATACAAACTGATATTCAATATATACCGATATATGCAATATCGGTTTTTTTTTTTAAACCGAGATTTGACCTGATAAAATATCGGGTTTTCCGGTATTCGAACCGATATAAAAAAAAAATCTGTATTCTTGATAAATTTTTTTTTTATGATAGTGGTCATATTTATAATATGTATATCGATCATCGGTTTAATATTGAAAAGCAATATCGGTTTTCTTTTAAATATTCACTCATGCAATTAGAAAAATTTTAATTTTTTAAAATATCAGTTATCGGTTTAATGTCGGAAAAAAATATTGTTATATCGGCTTTCGGAAAAAAGCGATATCTGCTCAGCCCTAAAAATTATCTATAACTACATACAAATATGTATATTATTTTAAAATATTTTTTTGTATTTCATATTATAAATGTAATAGAAAAAATATATAAATATTAATTAAAACGATATGATTGATAGTTGATCAGAATATTACATAAAAAATGAGGGTGATGACAATAAGAATGTAGGTAATTTATATTATTTTTTATATGTTAAAATAAAATTATTTGATCAATCATGTTAGGTCACATCTATATTAGTAAAAATATATGTTGCGCCTTACGTAAAACACAAAAATGTATGAAGCCCCAAAAACCCATAGCATAAAGTTAAAACTAACAAATTTAGAATCACTAACAAATTCCAAAATTGATAATTGTACATTATTTTGTACTACTCGATTCCTAAATTATTTTTCTCTGGTTAAACTCTGGCTTTTAGGTCATCTTGAAATTGAAAAACGCCAGAGTTCAACCCAAAATTTTATGATGAAATAAAACTTGTATTTTTTAATAGTTAGTAATTAAAGTAGTTCAAATCATTAACAATTTATTAGTGGTGACATATAACTCAAATATTGGTGAAAATTATAAACTTACATAATAAAATGTTCTGAAGTGCATTTGTGGATTCCAATCCTTGTCGACACAAATTTATTAATGACTTTGAAAACATAATTTGGTTATAATTTAATATATAAAAGTGAGAAATTGAAGTTTTCTATTCGACAATTTCTGTGTTAAATGTTCAATGATAGTACCTATTTCAAATATTTCAATTTTAAAAATCATAGAATATCAAAAATGAAGGATTTTTACTTTTTTAGGAATTAACCACGGATAACATTAACATTAAACGTATATACAATTTAACTTTAACTATTTAAGTAATTTGGTAATTTACCAATTTCTGTAATTTTTCAATTGAGGTTAAACAATTCCGATAGTGTTATCATAATGTGCTTCCCGGCATGCATGACGATAAGATTTTCCCATGGTTTAAGATACTATCTTAAACCGTGCTACGATAGAGGTTGCGTGCGTATCATGGCTTTAGATAGATAGTATCTATCATGACAAAATAGATAGGTATGTCAGCAACTTAATGATACGCACCCGGGTGATTACCACCCCACACCTCGTCATTTGCGTAGTTCTCCGCTTGTTATTGGCTGTTCATTTTTATGAACATTTAATATCCATTATCCACGTTTGTATGTATAACCGCATTTTAAATGTTTTTAAGTCATTTTTATATAGGAATGGATAAAATTTGATAAAAATGTTCAAAAAAACATTTCACATTTACATTCGTTCTAAAAAAATAAAAATAAATATTTATTATGTTTTTACCGATCAGGATAAACCCAGACGAAATTATTGTTGACGCGTGTAGTCACATATAAGTTACAACATATTATTACACGCAATTAAGTACCTAAAGATGAGATAAGATATACCTATTAATTTTTATTTTTTATTGTATTTAAATATTTTCTATGAGATAAGTTTTTCATAATTATGTGTTTTTTATAAGTTTTAAGTTCAAATTGTGTTTTTATTGAATTTAAATACATTTTTAAAGTTTTTTTGGGCATTTTTTTTAAGGCATTAAGTCGTATTTTTTTAGGACATTTTTCTTATGTTTTATTGCATTAAAGTCCGTTCCCTAATCATAATAATATAACATTATTTTTACGAATTAAATATCAAGCTGTCGTTGTTGCATATTATCGTTAATTTATATTGTGAAGTATAATTATTAATAACATTAAAGTTTTAAAATAATTTAGAACTCATAAAAATAAATGTTTTTTGTAAATTTTTAGTCGGCAAATTTATAGCAACACCCCCCCACGATGTTTTTTTAAGATCGTCCCTGCTTAAAATATAAAATATTTTTTTATAAATTAATAACTCGTGTGTTAATAAATGATAAGCACGATGCACGAGAAACATATAATTATAATATTGTATATATAGTTTTTTAAAGAAAATATATTTTATATTTTGGCGGTAACCTTATGATTGTTAATCTACTCTGTGATTGTACAATATCACTAGATCACAACCAATGAAACGAGGAGAACTACAGTAGGCGTGGTGCGCATAATTGGTGAAAAACATGAATGTTGCTGACATACCTATCTATTTTGTCATGGTATCTATAGCCATGGTGCGTATACACTGTTATTCTGTTATCATATCATTTAGTTGCGCGCATAAATCAAATTTTTTTTTTCATAATTTTTTATATATCTTACATTCTTAAGTCCGAAGTATTCTGATCTGTGGACCTGTGGTCCGAAAATCACTGAATAAATTCATATTTATACATTTAGTAGGTAAACAAGAAGGTATATGAAACTGCTGTACTCTTTTGAATTTGTAGTTTTCGACTTCTAGGACCTCGTTATGACATTCTATTTTCCCGTGCATTTCACTACCATATACTCAGATTTCTCAGAGTTAATCTCTAGGCCTACACGTTTAGCAACATTTATGAGTTTTTTTATTGTTCCTTGAGTTTATCTTTGCTTTCTGCCATCAAAACTACATCGTCAGCATATGCTAGTATTCCAATGTTAGGTATTTAATCCTAGTTTTACTCCTTTCTTATCTAAAGCTGTTTCCTCTAACTATTTCTAATACTATGTTGAATAAAACCGGTGACATAGCGTTACCCTGCTTTAGTCCAAATGTCACTTGTATTGATTTCGATAAGGTAGGTTGCCCTACTTTTACCTTGATGTCAGTGTGACAAATACTGCACTCGACGAGGTTTATTAACATACTAGGCATTTTCTATATCTCAGAATCTAGTTACAACACTTTAATAAAATCATGCCATAGCTACCCAGGTGCGGAAATTGACAGTGACCATAAATTAGTAATAGCTAAATGTTGCTTAAAATATTCAAAGTATAGGAAGCATCTAGTAAGAAATAAAAACACATTAAAGTGAAACTTTCAGAATTTGTAGAATACAGAAATAAAAGAATTCTTTGCAAAGAGCACAAAGGAAAATGTAAAAATAATAGATGGTCAAAATGATTGGAATTCAATAAAATAAAGTAATTTTATTAAGTATACTTAATGCGGCCAACACAACTTTGAAAAGAGAGACACTGCTTCCTAGGAAACCGTGGATAACACAAAATATACTGGATTTGATCAAAGAAAGGAACAATTATAAAAAAAAAAAAGGAAATTATCAGCAATACCAAAAAACAAAAAACTTTATAGCAACAAAATGTAGAGAAGCAAAGGAAATGTGGATGAAAGACTTCGTAAAAGAAATTGAAGACAATACGTATAAATAATGGTAAGATGGATAGACATAGTTAAATCAATATCGTTTCAAAATAGGACAAAAAGCAGTAAAGTCAAAAATAAAAGGGGTGAACTATTAATTGATACGGAGGATATAAGTGATAAATGGAAACAATATATCGAATAGTCAAGAGTTATATAATGGAGAATGCATCACAGAAGAGACTGATTATATCGAACAAGAAGATGAAGTAGGAATAGACTTAAAAGGACCATTGATCATTAAGAAGGAATTTGACATTGGATTGAAACAACTTAAAAACAATAAGGCAGCAGGACCGGATTTAATGAAAAGCGAATTATTGAAGACGACGAGTGCAGATGAAGAAGTGAAAAAGATAATTTATGAAAAGATAAAAAATTGTTACCTATATTTCAGGAAAAAACCAAACGATTTCACAATTAGCAAACTAGTCGTGATTCCAAAAAGAGGTAATGCGACAGATTGCACTAATTATAAGACTTTATCTTTAATATCGCATACATCGAAAATTTTGCTAAATATAATAAAAAAAACAGGATAAAAAAGAAGAGTTAATACTCCTGCCGCATGGGATACAGGTGTGCAAATTATAGCGTTTAATTTGAATTAGAATTTGAATGCAATGATAAACCATTGCATTCGAAAAAACGATTCTGAGCGAAGTTCAGTCAGATTATAATGTAATAGCATGTAGGTATTTATTAAAATAATGACATTTTTTATTAAATATTTCAAACGCAAAATTTTATCACACATATAGTACATAAATGAACAATCTATAAAAATTTTATATAATTAAATTTTTAAAAAATATTTGTCAATTCTCAATTATATTTAACATTATTGTAAAATATTGTAATATAATAAGAAAAATCCATTTAAATAATTTAAATACCTATTGATTTTACTGAAATTTCAACTTAAAACGGCTATAAAAAAAAATCGAGAATAGAGATTTTTCTAATATTTCGATATGGTGTTAAGTAATATGTATATATACTTGAGTAAAATTTTCAGACCTTAATATCATAAATTGCCAGTTTTATCAAACATTATATACATAAAAACGAGAATTTTACGAAATATTCAACGTCCTATATTTTGTAGAAAAATAAATGTAACGGTTCCAAAACTTTACCACATATATATAATCGCTATGTGAACTCCCAAATTTTTTTTCAAGTTTCTAACTTAAAAATTACTTAAGTTATCGTGAAATATTGAAATTAAATTCGTCAAAAATTCAGTTTTCGTGAAAAATGCCGTTTTTTCGTCGTTTTTTTACCGCTTAGAGTCAATTTTGAGAAATTCGAAAAATGACCTAAATAAAGTACCATCTACATCCACTTTTACACCAGAAACTCGCTATTCGTGAAAATCGAAGCATTATTTCGGGTGGTAAAAGTGTTTTTAGAATAGGTATTTATTTATACGTATGGATTCTAAGATTTCGTCGAAACATCAAAAAACACAAATTGAAATTAAAGATGTTAAAAATTCGCATTGATTAGGAAATGAGTGAGACAAGGCTGCTCTGTGTCACCTTTGCTGTTCAACATTTTTATTGAATGTGTCATTTAAAATTTAAAGAAAAAACAAAAGGTGTGAAAACTAAAAGTAAATGGACGACAGATACACAGCATAAGGTTCTCAGACGATATAGCCATAGTAACCGAAAGCGAAGGCGATTTGAGTAATATGTTGACAATTCTATCAATAGAATTAGTCACTAGAACAAGTCCAATTAAAAATGAATGCCAAAAAACAAAAAAAAATAATAGTGAAAAAGAAATGCAAAGAACCATCAATTTACATGGCACACCTATCGAGGAAGTTAAATCATTCTGCTACTTAGGCAACCGCAACCATATTACACAGGATAATAAAAATACGACCGAGATAAAAAGAAGAATAGCTTTGGCCAAGCAAGCTTTCATTAAGAAACATAATCTTTTAACAAACAGATATTTATCAATTAAAATAAGGAAGATATTTATTAAATTATATGTTTGGAGTGTAGCGTTATATGGTAGCGAATCTTGGACCATAAACACTATAGATAGAAGAAAAGAAGTGTTAGACATGTGGACATGGAGAAAAATGATGAGGATTAGCTGGAAGAAAGGAAATTGAACGTGGAAGTGCTAAATATGATAGAAGAATGAAGACAAATGATTAGAATGATGGAAATAAGAAAAATTAAGTTTTTGGGGCACATTATGACTATGAGACATAACACATTAATTACAAATATCAAAGGACGGCCGAGAGAAACAAATCTAGGATATATGAAGAAACACTATCTCTAGTTGTAAGCTATGAAGAAATTAAAAGGCTAGCAGATAGAAGAGAAGATTGGTTGAAGCGACAAGGCAAAGCCTTTAGACAATAAAAAAAAGAAGGCTCTTCTTAAGTCTTGATTAGGGAGGCTCTATATATTGAATCATATGCTTTTTTGAAATCAATGAAAACCACGTGTACGCTTTTATCATATTCCCAAATTTTTTGTAACACCTGACGTAGAATGAACATAACAAATATTCACAAAAATAAATAAATTACATTTTCTAAATAACAAAATATTAGTTGATTTAAAACATTATTACCAGTTTTTTAATAAAAAAAAAAAAACATTTATTCACTTTTATAAATTATGCTCCTTTTTTTAGTAATAAATTTAGTAGATATGTGTAAATGAATAAATTAAAACAAATATTTCTATTAAACATATTTTATATTTATTTAAATGATTTCTCTTTTCTATACAGCATACAAAATAAAGAGATAAAGCCTAAAATTATCAATACAATAAATTGCCTTAATGTAAGGCCAGTCTACAGTACACAACTTAATGCTTACAAATTAGTTTACATCACAATATTTTTAAATGGCAAAAGAGATCAATAATTATTGCTCATGAAATTATTAAGCATCTACCACTTATTATCAATAATAACATTAAAAATGACTATGTAAATTTGTTTAATAAACTATATAATAATCAGTTTTGTAACATTATTTCATCATTCAAAAGTTTAAAATAATGTTACAATTATTATTATATAATCAGTTTTGTAACATTATTTCATCATTAAAATATTTAAATTTAAAATAATGTTACAATTATTATTATTATATATGCTTAATTTATTTAGTATACACTTTCTAAGTTATGTTCTATACCAAATAATGGATTTTTTTATTGTTTCACATAATCACAGATGATATTAGTTATTTTTAAAACATTCTAAATATTTTAATGAAAAAATAAAACAAAAACAATATTTGAATACTTCAAATACTTAATTGAATGATAAAATAAAAATAATAATAATAGTAGTAGTAGTAGTAGTAGTAGTAGTAGTAGTAGTAGTAGTAGTA
>JAIUCT010000016.1:6934538-7130199 GCA_021307375.1 Tetraneura akinire | reverse complement strand
TAATAATAATAATAATAATAATAATAATAATAATAATAATAATAATAATAATAATAATAATAATAATAATAATAATAATAAATAATAAATAATAATAGTAAATATAAAACAGTTGTATCAAAACATTTTTTTTAGATTTAGAGAAGTTAAACAAATATAAAATAAAAAAAATTTCATTTGGTGAATACTATTTATGTCTGATTTTGTATGCTGATATTAATAAATGATAATACAATTATTAACTGAAAAATCGCCAAACTACAATAATAACTTTATATACATGGTATCAAACTGGAAATCGATTAGGATTAGATATATTATAAAAACTTGAATTTAAATCAACATCCTTCATATCAGAATCGGATGTTGAACTTTCTATCTCTATGAAATCATGTTTCTGCAGAAATAAAGAATAATTAATTTTCATTAAGTAATTATAAATTATAATGACTAACCTCTATTGGTGAATTTAAAGAAAAAGTATTTCCATTTGGTTCTTGACAATATTGTATCATTCTGCATCGAGATGCTCGTAAACCAGGACCAATTGGTCGTCGACCAGCACTAGAACATGAATATATTTAATATGTATTATAAATTATCAAAATAACAAATAAATTGTTTATTACCTCTTTCTTTTAAGATTAAAGGTATTCGAATTAAATTCAACATCTTGATAATAATCTGATAAATCCGTCATATTAGATGGTCTATTATTATTCAGAATTTCACTGACTTGTTTGCCTAGTCTATCTAAATGTTCGTCATCACTCAGTCTTACACCACTACTACAAGAACTCTCTTCACCCTACACAAATTTTAAATTAAATATACATGTCTGGTAAATATAATGTTAAATATTAATATTAATAATTACTTGAGAATGAACAGAATCAGATAAATTGCCATTAAGCATATCTTGTTGAAGTCCTGAATCAACGGTTTCAGTCTGTGTTTCATTATTAACTTTATTTGTATTTATATCATACAAATCCTTCCAATTAGTTTCTTTTAATGTATCACCCTATTATCAGTTATTATATTATTATATGACATTATTTTAAAGATATTGAATGTTTATTTACCTTCTTATTTTTGATTATTGGACATAGAATATGAGCTTTCCTAGAACGGGTCTTTCTCTGTGTTTGTTTTGGTACAACAGCTATCGATTCAGGTATATTTGAATTACTACTTACTTGAGCATATAGTGTGGCTTTAGGTAAATTCTAATACATAAAATAAATAAAATAATTAATTATGAATACAAAAATAAAAATAATTAAAAGATACTAACAGTGCATTTTTGATAAAGTCTTTCTGGTGATGATTGTAATATACTATTTGTAGAATCAGATTTATCCTGTTTGTTCAATTTCTCCTGAGTTTTTAATAAAGGCCTCATAAGTCGTTTTTTGTAAACTTTAGACATTTGTTTTTCTCTCCTATTATGATAATCTTTATTTACAGTTATTCTATAAAATATTATTAAAAATCATTTACCTAATTAAATCTTTTTCTCGCTGTTCTAATTGTAATACTACTGCACTTAATTGTTCATAAATTTGTTTGGTACGTTCTAATTTCCTTTCATAATGTTCTCTAATATCTTGTGCATGTTTTAACTCAATTTTCCTTTTTTTAATGAGATCTTCTTCAAATTTAGGAATATAACTTCCATTTGTCTGCATTTGTAACATGTGTATTTGTATTTCTTTTTTCCATTGTGCCTAAAACAAAAAATAATACTTTTCTTAGTAATTAAATTTTTTTTATATATATATTAAATATTTTATAATATATTTGTATTTGTTTTTATTATTCACCTGGGTTTTAAAGTATTCATCAGGTGTGCTTGCCAACACTTGAGAACTGGCAATATCTAAATGCATCATTATATTTTTAAAAGATGGCCTATTACGTGGTTTTGCTGCCCAACATTGTTTAATTAATAAACGAAAGCCATCTGGACATGATGAAGGAATTGGTAAGTGCAAAGAATTACTTCCTACACCCCATATAATAGCTGACGAATCTACATCTTTGTATGGAGTTTCACAAGTTAAAAGCTCCCATAAAACTACACCGTATGACCTATATTTATAAAATGTTTTATAAATATACCCATAAAAATAAAATTATTTTAATATAATTTACCAAATATCAACTTTTTCTGAACAAGGTTCATTTCTAATGATTTCAGGAGCCATCCAAGCTACTGTGCCTGCAAAACTCATTTTAGTACTTATCTCATTCCATTCACGGCTAGTACCAAAATCACTGATTTTCACCATCTCTTGACGTCCAATTAAAACACTTATACATATATAAAAAAATAATAATAAATATTTTTTATACAAAAAAAATGTATCAGTTTGTACATACTTAGGACTTTTAAGATCTCTATGAATTATTTTATTTATGTGTAAATAATGCATTCCAGAAGAAATTTGTTTGGCCCAAGATACTAATCGTATAGGTGGTATTTCTTCTCCATCTCTGAGTAAGTTATAGAGTGGTCCATAAGGACAATATTCCATCACTATGCAATAGCAAGGAGCTTGAGTACATACACCTCTAAAATTAAAAAAAATTAAATTAACTAAAATTTATACCTTAATTAATTATAAATTAATTAAAATCTAATAAAATATCTTATCTACCTAAATTGTACTATATTGAGATGATTAAGCTTTCTCAAATGTTTTATATCAGTTTCTTTTTGTTCACGGACCTTTTTTACTGCTACAATTTCATTCTTTAATTTTCCACTAAATACAGCACCTTGAGCTCCTGAGCCTAACCACTGTAAATCACTAATTGATTCAAATGGAATATCCCAGTTATCTACAAATATATATATATAGAAATAATTAAAATTAAAATTCTAATATTATTACTTTTCAAAAATATTCATGATTTTAATTGTAATCAGACGTTTCAGAACAGTTACAGGATTTATCTTCGGAATGTGGAGTACACATGTAATTATTTTAACTACACCAGTGATTCCCAATGTGGACACTACTGCCCCTTTGTGGGCATTTTTTTATTTTGAAGGGACGTTTTTCTGAGGGGCGCTAAGGAAGGCGCTCATCTATCATTTACATTTTTATTGTTTATAAGTTATAAACAATCAGTTATAAATTATAACTGATTGCAATGAAATGTATAACTGCGTAGAATAAAAACTAATTTAAAATACCAAATATAACATACAGATTTATGTAGGTATAATATCTATAGACACTATAACATTTTTATAACATCTAAATAATTATCTAATCACATTATAGATTCTAGGTACTAAGTAAGTGACAATAATAACTTGACATTATTATTGTTTTATCAGACTTATCGTATTGATTCCAATTAGCAGCGATATGAGATTTTTAAAATCTAAGAGGCATTAAGTAAAAAAAGGTTGGGAAACACTGAACACATAATCAACTACAATCAAAAACATGAATTGCCACAAACAAAATAATATATGTTATCTATGACATTTTTAATTAAATCATAATTTAAATTTCTACTTATTCATATAATGTGCTACCAATAATTTTGTAATATAAGAAAAAATTAATTAAAATAAAATGCAACAGTAAGATTTATCAAAAAAATGATATCCAATGTTCATTGAGTAAATTACCAATGATTGTATACAATAGTAAAAAGCATTGATTATTTTAAAATATATAAAAAAATTAATGTTTAATTTACTTAAAAACAAACTGATGCATCTTTTAATTTTATATAAATTCAAAACATTATTTCATTATTAACTTCAAGTAAATATAACGTGACCATACATCCCGCTTTAGAGCTCTATGTCCCGCTGTCCCCAAAGAACCTAAAAATTTCCTGCTTTAAATAAAAAAAAAACCTGTGGTAGGTATTTATTGAACACAACCAAAATCATAAATATTAATGTGTTAACACTAAACTGTATACCTATATATACTGTAAAACACTTAAACCCATGGTCCATAGATAAACATGGATAAAAAAATAAGTAAGTACTTAATTATAGCTACCACCGTGTCGACTGCGGGAATCAGCAATAAATTGACTACCTATACATATTATTATCTTAGTTGTTCCATCGCCTTGTCACGCGCTGCACCTTGAGTTTGTTGACATTGAAAAAACGAATGTGTTTTACTATATTTTTAGTTATTATGTTACGTAAAATTATAGGGTTTTTAAATGTGTAGGTACTGAGTGTTCCGCTTTGAAGAAAAAAAAATTATGGTCACGTTAAGTAAATAAGCAATTTTAAGGGAAATACCATTTTATGTAAATAATATTTATTTATTTATTTATGTATATTTATAATATTTATTTATGTAAATAATATTAATAATTATTGCAAAGCTCTTGTTTGAACTTTTATTTGTTGTTTACCTTGATAAGATTTCATATCATTACTGTTTACTTTTCCCATAATTCCCAGCATTGGTTTTAAACATCCTAACAATCCATCAAACCATCCACTTGGTTTTAATACATCAGATTCTAATTTATTGTTCTCTGCAACATTATCTTTAACTGATTCATTGTCTTTTAAACTTAGGTTTCCAAGTTCTTCTTGAATGCACAACATACTAAAAAAAAAAAATTATAATTTAATTAATAATCAAATTTTAATTTTTACATTAATAATTTATTATAATACATTTTACCAAATCAAGTCAATATTTAAATTAAATACCTAGTGTAAAATAATAAATTATAAAATATATTATTATCACATAATAGTAAAACATTTTAATTATTTAATTATAACTTTATAAGATTAATAAATTCACAATAAATTCAATTGTGTATAATCTGAATTTATATAAATAATTAAGGAGTTTGCTGGACAAAGAGCTTATCGATGGATGGGCTTTTCTTCCAAAGATAGTTTTAAATTTGCCTCTGTATCACGGTCTTAGAAGACCGTGCTCTGTATACTGTATGGTAATATATCTATGGTGAAATTTTTGTTTTGTTGTAATAATCCTAACAAGTTTAAGTCTTTTTTATCTCAAAACCACCATTTTATATATAGGTATGCATTTTGTCCAGAGAACAATCTTTCTCTGATTGAAGCCAATTTTGTTTTTAAATTTAAATACCTAATAAATATTTATTTATTTATTATTGTTATTAATATATATTATATTAACTATCTATTAACCTGTAAAAATATCTAATATAATAACAAACTAAATTAGCATTTGTATAATAAAATATATCATATAGGTACCTAATTATTATAAAATAGAATCATAAATCATAATAGCATAATAGTATTTGTTAAATAGTATCAAATATTCCAATTACATAATAAATTTAGTTTATACATTTACATATTGTATAAATAATAATTAATAGCAATTATTTTTTAAAAATCTACCCATTAAGGGAACATTTACAAGATTTTACATTTATATTAAATTTAATAGTTATTTAGTTGTATAGGTATACCTATGCATATAATTAAATATAAATTAAACTAAATGTAATTATCCACCAAAAGTAAACTAAAATCAATAAAATGTATGATAGCATAATACTCATTTATTTAAAAAAATAATCATCATATCGTATGTTTGTTAAATAATGATTGATGTGTATAAAAAATATTGAAATGTCATTTAATCTTTAAAAGTTTAAAATTAGTTAAGTTAATAATTAATTATGATTGGGTCACTAAATTACACTACTCAATAGGCATTAACAATCAACAATGAAAACCATATTTTACAATTTTACATTTGCATGAATTGTATTTAACGCGCAATTTTTAAATCTCATAATTTGACAAATAGGTAAATTAAAATTTGGTAATTATGTTATGTTATACTTATAAGTTATAACTCACTTTTTCTCAATGGGCTTTTGCAAAATTGATATTGTCTTGATGGTATCACTTAAACAGAACTTCATCATTCAAAGTTATTTAATAACTAATGGAAATAAATCTTTACGAAACGACAATGCGGGAAATAAATAAAATAGAAATCTTGTGTGTGAGAGAGAGAAAAATCAACATTAAACGGCATGTACGTAAGCGTATCACGGGGTAATTATCCAATATCCGAAAATCTCGTTTACAATATTAGTTCAAGTACATTACAGTTACCACGACCACGGTGGATGATGAATAATGAATTGGTAATAAAATAAAATTCCAAAACAATCAAAACATGATGTTCCGAATTTACGATACCTCTAATATAGAAAAGAAACTACGCGAATATTTACGAGTAAAGACACGACCGACGGTTCACGAGACGTTTGATTTGAAAGTTTAAAACACGCGTAGGTACTTTAAACGATGTTATAATAAACGCTAATATATCGATTTAGTTTTGACGAGAACTGAAGAACAAAACAACGACAATGTACGCGGAGAAAAATTTGCAAGTACCCACACGACTACACAACCGGTAATATGTCCGAGTGTCCAACACAATATTAAGAAATGGGAACGCGTGTACGAAACTACCAACATTATACATTGTGGAAATGCTGCGGCTCGCGGAACTATGTTATACTCGTATAGTGACCATGGCCGGTAGAAGGGGTCTCCTACCAATTCATCATAATATTCTTGATTTTAATTTTTAGGCGGGGCTATATTAATGTTTGATTAAAACAAAAAGTATAGAACTACTATAATAATAATAATAATAATAATAATAATAATAATAATAATAATAATAACTAATATGTAATAACATTTTAAGTATAACAATAACTATTAGCAATATGTTAATATGTCATAGTATATAGTCATAGCTCATAGGTATATTATTTAGTGTTCGTAGTTTACAAACCCAACCAACATCCGACATCGTCTACGTCTATACATTTGCATTTCATAATATATTAATATGTTATATTATGATTAGTGATTACCTATAAACTATAATTATAATATTATAAAGTACTATAATTTGTATTAAAATTTAAATTATAAACATAAAATCAAATAAATGTGTCCAGGCCCGTGCGCAGGATTTCATATGGGGGGGGGGGGGTTGAAAAAAAATATATAAAATAGATACATAAATAGCAAATATTATTTATTATGTATTGAATACAATATACATTATATTCTTCATTTTGTAAGTCTTGCGTTATTATTTATTACAAATAACATTATAAAATATTTGATATAATCGATCAAAAATGAAAAACACGATTTATATTTTTTCGGAAATGGGAGGGGTTTGAACCCCCAAAACCCCCCCTTGCGCACGGGCCTGAATGTGTCAGACTAAGGCATCATGACTAATTTTATAAAAATAAACTTAGAAATATAAATTTGAGAACTTTTTAGTTATTTGCCACTATTTTGTTCCGTTATTGTCCCTATGATTTTAACCTGATATAACCTAACTCTGCATGACTTGCTACCCACAAAATAATCATACATATATTAAATGTTATATCGATATCTAATTTATGTTAAAATAATCAAATAAAATATAATTTCTAACTGCTAATTATGAATTTTATAATACAATCATTTTAATATTATTCTTTACTATATGATTGAAATTACGCGAGACTATTAATACGTTGCGATCTCATAGTTCATGGGTACGTCATTATTTTATAAAGTATATTTTTAAACTCTTATCTGAGACTTTGAGGTTTTGCCGTTTTTTTTTTTTGTTGATTTTCTCATATTACTTATAATTTTATAAAAATATATACCTAATAAAAAATAAACTAATAACATTTAAATTTATAAATTAACGTTTATATAAGTCTTTATATTAGTTTAAATTTAAAATTAATTTATTTGAAAATTAAAAAATTACAATCAATTTTTATATTATATTTCTTTCATTATTATTGCTTTTGTCCAAGACATTATAACAAATAACAAGTAACAAGTAATACTATAACTGTATACTTATAATAATAATGTGGAACATTATTGAATAAAATGAATAAATAAATATATTTAACTATATATTATAATCAATATGCTATAATGTACCATAATTTATAGATACTTCATACCTACGTGCAAATAGAAATAAAACTAATAACTAAAATAGTAAATAATTGTGTAAATATTATATACAATATATTATGTAATACTATGACAAATTTGCAACATGTTGTTTGTATCTAAAGTTTTTAATGTAATTAATTATATAAACTACTGAAAGTCAACAAAATATTAAATAACACTAAATTTATTTATTCTGAAATAATTTGAATATTGTGACTTGTGAGATCCATTAAATTCGATATACCTATGACTTATTAGCTACTAAAATATTTCATTATTGTAAATTATCTTATTTGCTTATTAAAATAAGGTAATAATTAGTAGCAGGTTATATTAATTTTGTAATAGTTAATAAAACATTTGTTATTCGGTTGATTTCTAACTAATTTTGAATTTTTTAAATTTAACTATTATTTTTCGAAACCGACTAAAGCTATTAAGAGTGCAACAAGTTATTTGTAGCTTTCTTTTTTGGGTCATGTCAGATTATCGCTATATAATAATTTTTTCATTGATGAACTTAATGATTGTTACCTACTATCTGCTAGACTTTTCCACAAAAATATACTATTAATATATTATATATATATACTAATTTACTCATTTATATAAGTACTCGGTGGCGTATCCACGGGCTGCAGCCCTCCGAAATTTCAGGAAATCTTAAATTATTATTTAATTAATTAAATAATATAATATACATAGTCACCATACGGCAATACGACATACGTTGTTTCCATAAGTCTAGAGTTGCCATATTTAAAATTGTTAAATGCGGGACAAAAAAATTTGGCTTATAGTACTATAATATATTATATGTAAACATAATTTTTATGTTATTACGTCGGTTATTAGTTTATTACTATAGGGCCCGGATTTCAATGCAAATTGCATATTTTGTTGGTTGATGTTACACAATGCTTTCTAAGTACATAATTCGTTTCATATAACGAGGGTTTCAAACCTACAAATTTTATTTTGCATTTTTTGACGCTTTTTCATTTTTAGAACATTTTTAACATTATTGGGTCATTTTTAATGTTTTTAATGCATATTTATTCAATATAAAATTTAGCCTATATTCAAAATATTATTATTGTTCAATGCAATGCTAAAAATTTAGTAAGTAGGTACAATATAATAGGCTTACTTATAATTTCAATTTTACATAAATTTTAATATATATTTTGGTATGTTTAGAATGAATAATATTTTTCCAAAACGGTTAAAATATATGTATGTCAGCATTAAGTCATCATTTAAAATTTTCATTTTATTTTTTAATAAAATAAATAATAATTATATCTTCTTTAAGGGCATTTTGGGTATTTTTTAGAGCATATTTGTATGGTTTTAAGTGCATTTAAATCTGGGCACTAGTTATAACATAATTACATATTATAAAATAAATTAATACTTATACAATATCTCTTTGGATAAAAACGATCTATATTTTATATTAGAATAAATTTAAATATTATAATATATACCTATATTTTTTTCATAAATTTTATAAACTGTATAAATATGGGACACGTTTGAAAAAATGGGACATTTTGGTGTCCCGAAGAGAGTGGTCGGGACAACAGGACAGATATAGATAACATAAGGGACATTCCCGTATATTAATGGACGTCTGGCAACCCTACATAAGTCATAACCACATTACAATATCACAAAAACAGAAAACTTGTACGTTATGCATATCTGTTATCCATAGACCTTATTTTATCTTATACGATCATATTCACGATGATTTTATCATATTCACAAATCACAATATTACATTGTTATCATTGTTATTCACAAATAATTTTTTTATGTAATTATAATCAATAATAAAATATGATTAATACCTAAAAGTATCAAACTATTAAAGTATTAACTATACTGTAATAGTATCAACGTTGTAAGACACATTTAGTCGTGTAATATTCATTTTTGTAACACTTACTTTACCATTTTATTTATTAAAATAAGTAAATAACAAAAACCTGTTTTAAAAAAAAATATTCAAATTATAATTCTCAAATAAGAAGTATTTTAAATATAATATTTATTTTTATTTTTTATTACTCTATTGCTTTAGCATTATCTACAATTAAAATGGTACCTTCTTATTACTGAAGCTAATGTAATATTTTTTTCTAGTTAAATACAGTTATTTTTCTTTTTCTTTTGGAGTACTTATGCTATTATAATTTGCTGTAAACTGTAATGCTGAATTTTGCTTATTTTAATTATATTAATCACAATTGCGAAATAAGTAATATTGCAGCTTTATCTGAAGTGCCTGAATCTATTTCTTCAATACTAAATTCTCCAAGTAATTTGAGCTTATTAGTTAGGTATTTAAATATACTAAATCTAAATTTATAATTACAATTCAACATAAAATAAGTAATGGTATTATTATATTTTATATTAGGTATACAAGTAAATTATCATTACAGAAAGATGTATCACAATCGATATCACTTATTTTGCAGTTATGTTTTTTTTTTTTTATAATTGATCAGCCACCCCCCCCCCCCAAAAAAAATCCTATATACGCCACTCTATGTACTTATTAATTATAAAATTATAATACGTAATAAATTTATAATCTATAGTATTAATGATAACTCGTGTTTACAAACTTTTAATTTTGATTACGAGTTATAGTTATCAATGTTTTTTAAACGAAAATAAAAATATATAGGTAGTTTAGTTATATTAACTATGTAGGTATCGTATTTGGGTATATTTTACAATATAATAAATTTACATATTTATCAGCGACGTAGTAAAGTATTTATAATTATTAAATATTAACTAGTGTATATTATGTAATTAATTTATTTTTTTTGAAAATGTATTAAAAATATTAGATACATTCATCATTATATTTAATTGAAGAGATCATTAAAACATTGACATATTGTTATACAATTAATTAAAAATATGTTAGAAATTATTATACAAAGAAAATATAAATTAAATATCAAGTTATTCTGTTATAAACAATATATATATAATAGCTTTAGAGTATAATCGATTGTATTATTATTATAATTTATAACCATAGAACCATTCAATCTTTATTTAACATTTTAGGCATTACGTATTATATATAATAATATAATATATTCAAAATAATATTTAGTTTTTAACATTAAAATATTAAATATAATATAATTCACTATTTCAATATTATAGTTAATACTTAAAATATTTACTTAAATAATATTTAAAATTGCGTCCCGCTGAAAATTGATTGTTATACTACTTATAATATAGGGTTTTATACGGTTTTTCTTACTACTTCTATTTCTATATAATAATAATTAAAAATAATAAATAGGTACATGATGTTTACGTTCAATAGACTTTATAATTACAATAGGAATAGTATCATAGGTTATAACTCGCCTTTTATTAGTAAAATATTTGTTATCTGACGAATTGCTACTATGTGTGGAATCCTGATCCTGTAGGACTTCTTGTTGTTGCTGTTTGCCGCGCCGGCGAAAGAATAGTTTCCTGATAAGCATGACAACGAGCCGTTTGTATAATATAGGTACACAATTCGTAACAACAGTTTTTATTTTCTTGTACAATATTGTACACGGTTTGATTAATTATACGGAATTTAATTGTTATTTTTAATATATTATAATTTCGACAACCGACACCATTAATTCATGAACATAAAATTGTATTAGAATGCAGAATTCATTAGAAATGATCGTAACATCATGAAACGATTTCATTTTGGTTATAATATTGCACGGGTAGAATACAATTTTAGAAGCCGTTTTTTTTAAATTATAAAATATGCACCTAAAAACACGGCGGCGGTATATAACGCGCGCTCAAACGCCACACCGTGAACTGTTACATAAACGATACTTTACGGACGTAAAGGTAAAAAAGTTGCCACTACGTCATAATGTATAGGTACATACTCCACGTATTTGTGTGTGTGTGTTTATAGACATGCGTATATGTAGTGTATATATATATTATATTTATATATTATACACACAAAAAATGGTATGCGGAACGGAAAATTGTATTCAGAAAAGTCAAATAAATGACGACAATTACGCACGCGTGCGACAGTAAACGCATATTATTAGGTATTGTTATTATTAAATATATTGTGTGTGTGCAATTAACATCGTATAGGTATAGTAATAATAATATACATATCTACCAATTTTTTTTTTTTTTTTTTTTTTTTTGCATAAATATAAATTATATTTTATAAACATGTGAGTTTATTACATATTCGTTGTAGATATAGTAACACGGTTAAAATTAAAATGTATACATGGGTCAACGCACTTAGTAAGCCACCAATAACCGTATAGGACCTTAAAGAGCCGTAAAGTTACTTCATTGTGCATTTTAGGTGATAAAATCAAAAATTTATAAATTATAATCATTAAGTATACAAATATCTGTATAATATTTTTATATACCTACTCGAACGATTAGTATAAAAAAATATACTACGTAATTATAAAACAATTTTGTGTTTAAATGTATTTCTTTTCAAATTTCAGCTAATTGTTATATAATAATATACATTAAAAATCATTCGCTTCAAAAATTATAATTTTATTTTAATACTTTCAAAGCAAATCTTATATTTTAGCTATATTATATTATACAATGCCTAAGATAATAATTATTAATTCACAAGAAACCAATTAATATCACGAAATAAGTTAACTTATTTATTGATATGTAGCATATATACCTAACGTTTCTTTTATTATTATATTAATTATTATCCAATACTTTACTAATGAATAATATATAATATTTTGTTGGTTATTACTTATTAAGAATAACGCTTGTATACTACAAATATGTAATATCCATTTTATAAACTGACATTTTTTTTTAAATAGTATTTATTTAATTTACTGTTGAAAAATAAACAATGCAAAATATTATAGAATTAACTAATGTCTATTTCAATGTTTGTATTAAAAATAGGGTAAAAACTTAAATTGTAATAAAATACAATATTTTATTATAGGTACCTACTACCTATATATTATAATATTTATAATATACAAAATAATTGGCAATTAATTTTTAGGTCAGTCTCACAACACAATGCTATATCCATTATCCATAAAAAAAATAGTTTTTAAATTACATTTTATAATTTTGACTTTAATATATCCTAAATATTAGTTTTGGTGATATAGTATTGTATTTTATATTTTGAGCGAAGCGAAAAATGTATTGGCTAATAGTTTACAATGATGCGTCTGTTTCTTTTTCTTTTTATGTCTGAAGACAATTTTCTACCCGAAATAAAACTACAATTTTCACGAAAAGCATATGTTTCCGGTTGAAAAGTGGATGTAGTTGGTATTTCATACAAGTCATTTTCCAAATTTCTCAAAATTGACACTAAGCGGTAGAAAAAATGACTAAAAAACGGCATTTTTTAGGAAAACAGAACTTTCAACGAATTCGATTTTAATATTTCACGATAGCTCAGGTAAATTTTGAACTTAGAGACTTGATAATTTTATTGAGTATTCACATCGGCATTATATATATGTGATACAATTTTGGAATCATAACATTAATAATTTTTCTACCAAAATATAGAACTTTGAATATTTCTTAAAATTCTTGTTTTTATTTATATAAATTGGCAATTTTTTGTTTAAGGTCTGAATATTTTATTGAAGTATTATACTCACATTCCTATTACTTAATATCGTAGTCGATATTTTTAGTATAATCAAAAATCTTAGAATCCATATAAGTATTCTTTTTAATATTTCTCAATACTTTTACAATAATAATAAATAAAAAAAACAAAAAATTTTAGTGAAGCATACCGATATACTCGTAATGTTATATATCTTAACCGGTTTCCAAAATATTAGAAAAATTTCATATCTCAATTTATTATTTGAAATTTTAATAAAATCAATATTTGAATATTATTTATATGGATTATTTTCTTATTATATTAAATATTTTAAAATAATAATGTATATTAAATTAACAAAAAATATTAATATACTTTTAAAATTTTATTGGTTAATGTATTTCCCGAATAATGGAAAATCATCAAGTATCAATTTTTAAAAAGTCAATGTGAAATCGACAAAAAATTTTTAAAATTCAATTGAAATTCAAATACATTTTTTTTACTTAGTTACAAATAGTTGTGAATTATTGCATTTACGATTCTCTGTTATAGCTGTTTAAAGTATAAAAAACAAAGGAAGGGATACTGGTGTAAAGGGAATAGTGTTAAATTTTGATTAACATTTGAATACAATGATAAATCATTACATTCAAAAACAATTCTGAGCGAAGTACTGTCAGATTTGTGTAGGTATTTACTATTTAGTTGACTAATTTAAAGGTTTTATGATAAATTATTTATATTAAACGTAGAGACTGATAATGTAAAAATTTTAATAAATAAATATTTTCTGATAAACTTCGCTCAAAATCGTTTTTACAAATACGAATATAATGATTTATCATTGCATTCAAATGTTAATCAATATTTAACACAAACCTCTTTACACCTTATATTTTCCACGCTAGTATTCCTTCCCTTACTTTTAAATTCTGAGCGAAGCGAAGAATGTGTTGGTTTTGCAATGATGTGTGATTTTTGTTTTTTTTTTTTTTTTAAGATACTTTTACTACCCGAAATAATGCTCCAATTTTCACGAATAGCATATGTTTCAGGTTGAAAAGTGGATGTAGTTGGTAAGAAAAAACGACGATAAAACATAATTTTTCACGAAAACAGAAATTTCGACTTTCGACGAATTCGATTTCAATATTTCACGATAACTCAGGAAATTTTGTAGTTAGAGACTTGAAACCCATATTGATTATTCACATATAGGCACTATATATATGTATGTGATTACATTTTGGAACCGTTACGTTAATTTTTCTACAAAATATAGGACTTTGAATATTTCGTAAAATTCTGGATTTTATGTATATGTATATAATGTTTGATAAAATTGCCAATTTTGGGCATTAAGGTCTGAAAATTTTACTGAAGTATACTTACTTAACTATATTACTTAACATCCTACCAATATATTAAAAAAATCCAAGTCTAAATTTTTTTATAGCTGTTTAAAGTTGATATTTTTAGTTTAAACGAAAATCTTAAAATCCATACGAATATACGAATATTCTTTTTATTATTTCTCAATACTTTTACATTAAAAACTAATAGAAAAAGTTTGGAAAATTTTATTTTTAAGTTGAAATTTCAGTAAAATCAATATTTAAAGTATTAATATGAATTTTTCTTATTATATTACAATATTTAACACTTAAGTTATATAAAATTGACAAAAATTGTTTAAAAATTTTGAAATTTTTATTGAAGCTTAAATACATTTTACCGAGCATTTTACTTAAATCAGTGAATTATTACATTTACGATATTTTTTTATAGCTGTTTAAAGTATAAAAATAAAGAAGAGCTGATACTCCTGCCACAGGGATGTAGGTGTGCTAATCATAGTGTTTAATTTTAATTAAAATTTGAATGCAATGTTAAATTATTGCTTTCGAAAAAAGTATTTTGAGCGAAGTTCTGTCAGATATAGGCATTTAGGTGACAAGGGATTTTATGAGCATTTATATTGAACTTGAACTTAGAGACTTGAAAATTGTATAGGAGGGTGTTCCGTGTTCATTTATGTACTATATCTGTGATAAACCTCTGCGTTTTAAATATTTAATAAAATATGTCAAAATTTTAATCAATACTTACATTATCTGACTGAACTTCTCTCAGAATCGTTTTTTCTAATGTAATAGTTTATCATTGCATTCAAATTATAATTAAAATTAAACACTATGATTTGCACACCTTATATCCCTGCGGCAGGAGTATCCCATCCCTTGCCTTTTTAAATAATATGTTTCTCTTTATTTCATAGTAATGAATCTAATATATTGCACTAACATTGAATGTTGAAGGAATCTTAGTTAAATCTTAAATCTAATCTGTGGTTTAATCTTATAATTACTGCCAATACATAGTTATATCTTATATTATATAATAAATATCAATCGTATAAAATATCAGATAAGTCATAGATGACAGATATTAGATACACAAAAGTATTAATTATTTATTTAATTTTTATTGTTAAATATTATAAATTATTGTAGTTAGATATTGAAATTTACAAACTGAATTAGTTTTAATGAATTTATATCTAATTAATCGTATAATAATTAAGTGGATATGTTTGCATAAATATTATGTTTACATTTTATAGTCAATTTACTATAAGTATATTTGTGTAATGTATTTATAATATGCAAAAATGTAGGTACAATACATTATACATGTAACTACTTTAATATATAATTAAGTTGTATTATGACAAAATTAGAAAAATAATAATCTCGTATTAATCAATCACGTTTGCAATTATTTATTACGTATAACGTATCACGTATGTATTAAAATTATAATACTAATAAGTAAAAATTAGGTAATTATTTTTAGTTTCACATAATATCTACTCATTAGTCTTTAACTAGGTGTAAAAAATTAACTTTACACTTTAATTTATACATGACACAGCCACAGTGGCATGGTAATAAAATTTTGAACCCTGTCTTAACTGTAAAAAAAATGGACCCACCATATTATAAATTAATAATGTATTATCTAATTTATTCAACGTCTTTAGCGTGATATAACTTTTTTTATTTGATAAAGACTGTTATCACAGCTTCAGTTTTACAAAATAGTTTTAAAAAATATTTTGAAAATGTAATCATCAACCAGAACGTTGTGAGGAATTGTACATAAAATATTATTATTGTATAATAAATTAATAAACAATAAAGTGTCATAATGTTATACACACTTCAAACTCAAACAGTCAAGCCCTCATAGTACCCACCTCTATCACAATTTTTAGGGCTGACGCAAGTGCATCAATTTCACCCAGGTCACAACGCCATTGACAGCCACACAGGTATAAGGTATAACATGTGAAATTGTAATATGCTTGTGTGTTTAAATTATAACAAAATCATACCTAATATGAGTGTAGTTCGTAACAAACTCTTTGAAAAAGTTCTAAAACGTCTAAAACTATATAGTATATTATATAACAATAACATGTAGCTATAAAAATATAAATTATCGTGTATAATAATGTTAATGTTAATTATGGTCATAATATTGATCGTAGGTACCTTTGAGTGAGTTTTCCTGCGGATTTTGGCACCTGCGTATTTATCCGATCCATTTCGACATAAGCTGTCAAATTTGGCGCACTTCCTGCTCGCATTGTGTCCATCGTTGTTGTAAGAACGTCCAACCACTGCACTATTTTAATATAAAATCAAATAAACGATCAATTTTCGAACTTTTGTTGAGCTCGTGTACATGAAGTCGAGAATTAAACAACACTCGAAGTATTAAACGCACAACTATTTACACAACGCGTGAAAAGATACGAAACGGTCGTCTTAAGGTTGACGCCGCGTGCGTTAAGTGCGCATGAGAACACGATACGCGGTCATCTCGCACTATAACTGACGAGCGTATTCAACTCGGCAGGTGCACGCACGTTTCGAAGTAATGCTAAGTGAATACTACATAGGTATAGTAGACACGTTCACACGTACACACACACTGGGCCATCTTAACGAGGCAAGCTAAAACCGGTACTCGGTATTCGTTGTTCGTGCGTGCGTATGCCCAACATGAGCACAAAGACCTTGATGACTAATCTTCGTCCCGGTCACTGCCGCAGGTAGGTATGTATACGCGCAACAATACACCTTCGTCGATCTCTCTCACACCGCTCCTCGCCGGTGTCTTATTTGCTTTTTTTTCCTTTCTTTAGATATTCAACCGCAGGTAGAAATCTTCTCATATAATATACGCGTTACTCATCGCACTCTTTTACTCCTGACCCGCCAACCACCGCCACCGTCACCACAACCACCACCACAGACATCGACACAAACATCGAATATTATACTATATGTATTTACATTTGTTAACAAAAGCGCTACCTGTCGTTTTTTTTCGACTGACCGGTTGGGTCTGTCCGGTGTCCACGCAAATCCGCACTCGCAATATACCGAACACAACTACACAACAACTTTTAGATCTATTATTACTGTTCAAAATTTCACTGTACTCTAAATGTACCTAACAATATATCATAATATGATATACGTATAATATATATTTAATTACCAATCTCGAACGAATATGTCGAATCGATTCGTCTGGTCTTGACCGAGTGTGTGTATGTGTAGTATAAAATAAAGTATTTTATGTATTATATTATATTATGATACATACGAACGCGGCGCACGCCGATAACAGAAACAAGCCGAACGAACGTGCGCGCGTGTTGCGCGACAGTAAACGCAAAATATTATTGTACATAAAAGTTCTCTGTAGTTTTCGCGAGGGTGAGGGTTCCGTCGTCCCGGTCGATCGTGTGGCGCCACAGCGTGGCCGTCACAAGGGACTCGCGGTAGGGTGCGGTGACGTCACGTCTACGTGGGCGATCCTGGCCGTCATGGAAGGGGTGGAAACGGGGATATTTTAGGGGTCGCGCCACAACGCACGATCGTCTCCACGGTCCAATGATTCCTGCAGCAGGTGAGAGATATAGAAAATAAGACCCTATAAAAACATTTCACACCCTTATATAGAGTCATAGCTCATAGGTACACATTATACGATATCATATAAATGTATACCTACATACTATATACTATACGAGTATACACGTGTATATAATATTATAATGTGTTGGGTTTCGACCGTTCATAAAATCGACATCGTATTATATCTTTATATAGTATCCACTATCCAGGTTTATACCATATAATACGAGTAATATAAATATAGATAATATATTATTATGTATCTTAATTCTTATAAGTATACGCATTTCTTATGTTGGGTATATACTATATACATGATGGGCGTGTCGCATGTGCACGAATGTGACTAATGGGGTGTATACTTGAACTTTTTCTTATAGGTATTTAAAATAATTAACAAATATTAGCTTTTTAGTAAATGTTATTGAAAACGGATGCCCAATTATAATACATCCTATAGAAATAGATATAGCACTCTTATAGAAATAGAACTTTTAGAACTATATGTCTATATTAGAAGATGAAGGACAAAACCAGTTTAGACAGTTGTCATTTTTTATTAAAATTTCGGAAACATGTGTCTACTATAAAATATCCAAAAATTAAACATTAAGCTCAAAAATTATAAATAATTATCAAAACAACATATTTCTTATAATGTATCATCCAGGCTTTAAAGCCTTTACCATGAATCCATATAAATACTTTAAATACCTATTGATTTTACTCAAATTTCAACTTTAAACAACTATAAAGAAAATGAGGCTTGGGATATTTCTAATATTTTAGTATCATGTATTCATGTTAAGTACCTAATATGTGTATACTGAATATGTTTCAGTAAAATTTTCAGACATTAAAGTTAAAATTACCAATTTTATCAAACATTTTATATTTATATGCATACAACGAGAATTTTAGAAAATATTCAAAGTTCTATATTTTGTAGAAAAATTAACACGTAACGGTTCCAAAATTTTATCACATACTCGTATAGGTACCTGTATATGTAAACACCCAGTAAAATTTTCAAGTCTCTAAGTACAAAATTACCTGAGTTATCGTGAAATATTGAAATAGAATTCGTGAAAAATGCTGTTTTTTCATCATTTTTTGGTCGTTTTTCCTATCGCATAGTGTCAATTTTGAGAATTATTATTATTATTATTTTTTTTTTATTATCATTATTATTATTATTATTATTTATTACCTAAGTAGGTATACAATAAAACTTTTGTTCATAGGAGAATGAATCGTCGAAAAATTAAAAAGCTAAGTTGCAATGTTGCATACACTTAGTAAAAATATGTAAAAAACTAAAAAACTTAAAAATCCGGTCTATATAACTTATAAGTTTTGTCCCCCCCTCCCACCGTCTAATATTACTGCGGGCGCCCGTGTCATGTATGTTATGTAGAATATATTTAATATCATGATGTCATTTTTATAAATAAATAAATAATCACTGCAGGATAGCATCCCTCAAAAGTTACATATTTATGTAAACATCAATATAATTATAACGTCCACCTACTTGCTTATTCATCAGAAGAATTATAGATGAACCCCAACATTAAAAAGTTGTTTTTTTTTTTTAATTTCCAGGATAAAATAAATAAATGTGTTAGTATTATTTTTTCTTTTTATGTATCTTCTTTCCTATGAAGACTATATTATTATTTATAGATATAAATATAATACTGGTAATGGTACATGGTACATCGTACACTCGTACGTGAAATTTTATTTAAACTTAATTGAAAAACTTTGGCACGTTACTCGAAAAAGATTCATCACTTCTAATACATATAACATAATATACAATTATATATGTATATTATATAATACATTTAAAAATGACTTCCAAAAATAAAAATATACGATATACGAATAATCTAAACCTTGTACACAGTCGTAAAAGTTATATTTACCATTACCTACAACAATATTATAATTTAACATTTTAATTGTTTAATATACAAATTGTTCAAAATTAAGATCACGATTTTATTATAAATAAACTATGTTTTTAATGAATAAAGATAAATAAAATATGACAAACTATAAGTTCATTTAAATTATTCTTATTAATTAAAATTTGTATTAAATTTAGGTACATATTATGCAATAAATTGTATATTTTACGCAGTTCAAAAAATATTACATATTTGTTACTCATTTTAGATTCTGAGCAAATGAAGAATGTATTTGTTTTACAATGATGTGCGATTTTTTTAAATTTTTTTATTTATGCCTGAAGACATTTTTACTACCCGAAATAATGCTCCTATTTTCACGAATATAGTATATTATGTTTCCGTTTGAAAAGTGGATGTAATATATTCAGGTCATTTTTCGAATTTCTCAAAATTAACCCTATGCGATAGATAAAACGACGAAAAAGTGATGAAAAACGGCATTTTTCACGAAAACTGAAATTTCGACGAATTCGATTTAAATATTTCACGATAATTCAAGCAATTTTGAAGTTAGAGACTTAAAAATTTTATTTTTTTAAAATTAAACACTACGATTTAAACACCTGTATCCCTGCGGCAGAAATATCAGCTCTTCTTTTTAAAATTTAGGTAGTAAATATTGGTTCTATTTTATTTTCTATAAATGAAGTTAAAATATATTAAATAATAATATTAATGTAAAACTATTCAATTACTAGTTTTCCGTAGGTATATCGTTTTTATATAATATATAATGCATTAATTACACTAATAGATACACTATACTTAAATAATCATAGACGTAAATAGCTAAAAATAAATTTGGGGCTTTAAGTCCCCCATAATATATTGGCTAAATGTCAACATAAAAATACAAATATTTTAGAAAATTTTATTCATTTTAATAAAATGTGGCGTTTTTGTTAACTAACCAACCAAAGTCTTTGGTTTTGAAAAAAATATCCAATTATGTCTAATTTTTTTTAGTAATGTATAGCTACGTAGGTGTATTTCAAAGGTGTATTTCAAAGTAAAATACTAAAATTCTATAGTATAATATAAAATATTTTTTGAATAGGTAATGTTTTAGATGAAATTACTTCATTATTGTCTTTTTCCACATTTGTATTTTTAAATAAAAATTAAAAAGACAATATTATTTGAGGGGGACTTTGATGTATTTTGGGGGTCTAAGTCTATTTGCGCCTATCTAAATAATGATTATAATTCTTAATTATTGGATGTTTACTCGTATATTGGTAAAGTATAATACATAATTAATTTTTATATTACATATTTTAAATAAATTAATCCAAATATAATATAGGTATGCATTATATTTTAAACATAATATAGATTCTGTAGTGGTATTCTCTTAACATTAGGTTAGAATTTTAGATATAATACGTAACGTACAATAATTTAATTTGTTTGTTGGATCAATAAAATTAAACCTACTTACGCTAACACACCACAACTATTACTTATTATAGTAAAGTTGCATTTTTCAGATTTTTAAAATATATATAATTTATTAAAATAGTAAAATATTTAATATAGTTTACTAGTTTAGTTTTAGTTTAATATAATTATAATATAATATTTTATACTAATTTAAACTTAATATGAAAATAGAAAATAGGGAAGTTAGTAGATAGGTATACATTATAAGGAATTTAAATGCCTACCTAGATATATTATTGTTAAGATTAGGAAAATTATAGATTATTTATTATAACTTCTAAAATAAGTTGTATTGTTGTAAGTTATATACTTGACGATAATTAAACGTATTGGGTATAGATTATACATTTATAATATATTAGATTAATAGATTCTGAGCGAAACTAAGAATGTATTGGTTTTACAGTGATGTGTGATTACGAAATATTTTTTTTTAGGAAAAAACGGTATTTTTCACGAAAACTGAAATTTCGACGGATTCGATTTTAATATTTCACGATAACTCAGGCAATTTTTAAGATAGACTTGAAAATTTTATTGGGTGTTTACATAGGTACTATATATATGTGGTGAAATTTTGGATTATGATGGAAATATTAGAAAAATCCCTAGTCTCAATTTTTTTTTATAACTGTTTTAAGTTGATATTTTTAGTTCAAACGAAAATTATAATCTGACTGAACTTCGCTCAAAGTCGTTTTTTCGAATACAATGGTTATAAACGCTATGATTCGCACACCTGTATCCTATGCGGCAGGAGTACCTATCAGCTCTTTTTTTTTTTTTTTTTTTTTTTTCTGTTTGTAATTAATAATTACTATTTATGATTTATTAGTATAGGTGAAAAATGTTGATATTGAATTCTTGACATATTCATACATATCTTAATAAATTTACCTTGACATTTATTAGATACAGATGATCATATTTTTACGAGGGTGTCAAATGACATTGCGGCAATTTTTTTCTGTAACAATAGTTGAATGATAAAGTTAAGATAGTACATAATACAATAAGACATAACTACTAAACTACATACCTACTATGTAAGATATGATCATAAAAACAAGAATATAACTATAGAAAAAAAAAGAACAAGAGTAGGTATTTAATAGTTTAATGTTTAATGGCATTTACTATTAGATAATCTAATTCATAATAGTTCAACTTCAATTTTCAAGTAATAATTATTAATTATTATGTTTTAAGATAGAATGGTACCTATGTTAAAAATTTAAATTCAATATTTTGTGTTTTACAAGTTACAACCACGACAATACGGCTAACACGATCTAGTGCTTACTTATAAATTATACATAGGTAATGATTACGTCTCATAAAGTCATGACCATAGAATAAAGATAAGGATAAAGTCATGACCCCGAAAACTAAAACTTGGTAGGGCAAGTCCGTCTGTCTCTGTAGTTTGATAGCACGATAACGTGCTCACGTTGACGTTGGGAAATGGAAAGTTGAAATGTTTGAACACATTAGTGACTACTTTTTGGTTTCTAGTTACTACTTACAAAATATTTTTAAGACATTGCTTTCTTAATTATTTTTAATTATCATACATTTAATTGGTAATTCATAATTATTTTTAAGTTAACATAATATTATATGTAATGTTTAAATTTTGTATTTTTATTTAGGTTACACGTTAAATAATTTACCTATATGAATTATGGCACTTTCAAAGCCAGTAGAATTTGTACAAAGTTTAGTTTTAACTTATTTAGAGCGCTTGAACACAAGACCCATTCGTACAAAGTCAATTACTAGGTAATTTAATTATTCAAATTCTTATTAAGTACAACAAATAATTATTTAGATAAATACTTTAATTTTTAGTTGTATCATTGCTTCACTTGGAAATATTACTTTACAAAATATTGCTGGAGCTAAAATGATTGACCAGGACAGTGTTGTTGCTTTTGGATTATTTGGGTAAGCAAATAAATGTTTATGTTATAATAATATCATAATAAAAAATTTAAAAAGGTAAAATTTTATGAAAAATGATTATTAAAAATAATATTATTACAGACTTTTATTTGGTGGACCAGTACCACATTTTTTTTATGAGTCTTTAGAAAACAAATTTCCAGAAAATTCATCAAAAATGGTTTTTTTAAAATTTGGTATTGAACGTTTATTATTTACACCATTTTATCAGTTTCTTTCTTTATATGTTTTATCAAGATTTGAGGTATGCAATAAAATTTATTAAATTAAAATGTATTATAATATCTATAGTTTATAGAATATAAAATTAAAATATTTAATTTTAGGGGAAATCACACGAAGATACAATGAAACAAATATATGCAATTTACTGGCCAATACTAAAAGCAAATTGGCAGATTGTGTCATTAATACAATTCTTTAATTTAAAATTTGTTCCTCCAATGGTAAATAATTTAAAGTTATTTATTTATTCATTACTCATGCATTACTTTTTTTTTAGTTAAGAGTATTATTCCATAACATGGTTGGTTTCTTTTGGGCAATGTTTTTAACATACAAGAAACGTACAGATGATTTCAGACGTGCCAATATTGTTAAATAATCAAGACTAATTGAAAGGCTGTATTCTAAATTTTTTATGAGTACATTTTATTCATAAAATTATATTAATTTTAATAATAGACCTGTTAATATTATTTAATATGATGTTCAATCTATAAATTTGATGAACCTATAATGATGTTTAAGTTTATAAGTTTATAATTTTATTTTTTTCTAGAAAATACTCAAAAAGGTAAATGGGTGTTAAATATTGAATGTTATTTTAATTTTGTTATTTAAATATAATATATATTATGTTAATATTAATAAATTTAATTTTTTTTTTAATATTGGTTTGGTTATCTAATTATTTTTAACTCTACTGATAAAATATACTTTATAATTTTATATTATGTGATTTTATGTATATTTTACATTACGAATGTAAATTTTGTTTTAATTTTTTATTATATTTCAATTGTTAGTTAAAAAAAAAAAAAGAAAGTATGAGAAAGAAAGTTAACTATAATTACATAAAAATAAATAGTATATATTCAAATTAAAACAACTAATGTTATAAAAATTGTCATTATATTATAAATATTAATGTACCTACATAAGATTATATATTTTTACAAATGCTAATATTATATATACATATATTTATACAATACAAATTCAATTAAAAAATGTATGGTGCTACAATAATTAACAAAAAGTTAAAAGTCCCTCCTTCATGAACAAAATGTTTTTTTTTATAGTTTATAAATCAATTTATCATCTTAATTTAAAAAAAAAAATAATAATAAATATATTTATTTAATTGTCATAAACAATACGAGTATTTTATAGAGTCCTTGTAAATATGAAATCAATTAAATCTTTGTATTATCAATTTGATATTATAAAATAATACGATGGTGTAATTTATTTCGACTCGTGTTTTAGCATTTGAATAAGTCATAGGAATAAGTCCAACAGTACTGGAAAAGTGGAAACGAACAACAAATCGCCAGAACCCAAATGTTTCGTGAAAAGAACACTACGATATTTTGCGTTATCTATATTCAAATACCTCAACTATTATCCAGTTTTTATTATTTTGTTTAATCTAATCTGTGGTAATAATTTATTAATAAAATGTTAAATTATAATAGATGACGCTAAAAACTCAATGTTAATGAAGGAGACATTTAATTATAAATTAAAATTATAGATAGCGTTCAAAAACAAAGTGTCTCTTTTAATATCAAGTTGCCAGACTTCTCTATCTAACACCGTGTATATGAATCAGATATCATATTTTGAGGTCTGTACTCTGTACTTCTGTAGTCTGTTATCGCACAGTCCTCGTCGAACTATCGTTTACAGATCCCATTTCTACTTTTCCAGTCAATCTTAATTCGTGTCTTGGCCAATGACATTTGTTTGGCTTTGGCGGCTGATGGCCTAGCGCTTGATGTTATTAAAATAAAATGAGTATTGATTGAATGATCAATTTCGGACATAAAAAAAAAAAAAAGAATACTTACAAAGTAATTATGTAATGTTATTCATGATTTGGTATTACTCAGCTAAGTAAACCAAAATAAAATTACTCTTAAAATGGTTTTAATAATTAAATCATTGGTTATGGCGTTGTTCGTAATCGAATCATTAAGCACTACTTCAGAAGATGGGGTTAAATACGCTAATAAATGTGAAGGTTTGTAATATAAAGTATTCATTGCAATGGTGTTTAACGTTAAAACGAGATGGAAAATTATAAAATCATCAACTTAAATATTTTGTGTTTGTATCATTAGTTTGCAAGATATTAGCAGTAGAACTGGAAGGTCGTTTACAAGAGACTGGTAAAACTAGTGAATATTTAGAAATTGGTTATTCAGTAGATCAGCCTAAAAAGAAAAAGGAATATAAAAAATCGTGAGTTTTATAATATATTATATGACTTTTTTTGTTAAGACAATTTATTATGTCATTATTTTCATCAGGGAATTACGATTAGTTGAATCACTAGATGGTATTTGTGAAAGAATACTACAATACAATATTCATAAAGAGAGAACAGATAGTACACGCTTTGCTAAAGGAATGAGTCAAACTTTTCAAACACTACATGGTCTCGTGTAAGTGAGACATGTATTTTTGTAGGATCTTATATGCTAAATTATTTTTAGCTAATTTTTATGCTAATTTTTTCTTGTTTTTAGTGATAAAGGGGTAAAAGTTGAGCTTGGAATACCATATGAACTTTGGGACAAACCCTCAGTTGAAATAACAAATATGAAAACACAGGTATTAAACTTATATAACTTTATATCATTACAACGTATTAACATATTTGGTTTTGTTTAAAGTGTGAAGATTTACTGGAAACATATGAATCGGACATTGAAAATTGGTATTTTAATGATCAAACAGAAAGCTTGAAAAATTATTTATGTATGGACCGTGCATTAAAAAATTTTGATGTATCATGTTTAAATGAAAACCTTTCTAATGAAGATCCAAAACAAATGAAACAAGAATTGTAAAAAGATTGACTTTAATTACAAAATGTATTTTGTGAATTATATAATATTTACAATTACAACAAATTAAGTAAATAAGTCAATTGAATGTAAAATAATTAGATTATTAAAGACTGTATATTTATTGGATAGTCAGATCAAATTATAATATGAGGAATAAAAATTGTTTATTAAGATATCATTCTATTTTATAGATATTAGTTAGTACATTAAAAAGACATTTATTAATCATAACCAAACTTTTAGCGATAAGTTTCTGTATAGTCAAATATCAAAAGTTCATTGAAAGTAAACTTAACTATAAATATTTTATAATTAACAAATTATTACAATATTTATTTTATAGATCCAATTTATTTTTCATGTCATAGTTTAAATTTGTATGAATATAATAAATTAACTTACAAATTTTTACTTAAAAACTTTAAAAGATTAAAAATTAAATCAACAGAACTAGAAAATCAGTAATTTATAGTTTTGTAAATTTTTATTTTAGTGTTTGATATCAAATTAAACAATATTTGTTCCATTCTAATTTAAACAAAATAATGTATTTTTCATTTACTAATCATAACTTTTAATTTTTTTAAAAATATAAAAACCCAATTAGTAAACAGTAGTTGTTTAGCACTGATGATGAAAACTTGGTCTTTGAAATGTGTATTTGTTAAAATAAAAACAATTTTTTCTTTATTTAAAAAATAAATAAATAAATAACTTAATATTCTATCAATATTTCTAATGCAAATAATTGTAAATATAATATACAATCAGAGCTTGCGCTAGCGGGTAGTTCCGACCATTATGGCCTTAATAACTTAATGGGTACTAAATTTAAATGGGCAGTTGTAAATACATATTTAGGTACTATAAATATGTAATTTTTTATTTAAATTCTATGTTTTAATTTTTTTTATTTCATCATCGTTAATGTTATTAAATCTTATTTCCATGAAGTCTGTATTTTATATTTTTATTACTTTATAAATCTGTTTTCATTACAGTAGGTACTATAAATATAATAATTTAAGTGTCTTTATGTTTATAAATGTAGATAACCTGTGAGTTATAAGTTTGTAATGTCTATCTGTATGGACTATTGAGTATTTTTTATAAAGTTAAAATATAATATTATAATATGCCACCATTATATGGATGGGATCCTAGTAATACAATTCACCGTTGGTCGAATAAGAAGAAACATATAATTATTAATAGAACAAAAAGTAATCAACAGGATTATTTTAATGGTGTATTCAATGAAGCATCAGATAAATCTAATAGTATTTATAATGAAGATAGCAATGAAGAAGATGAAGTTTCAATAAAAAAAATTTAATATTATGTAATAAATGTATGTATATAATTAAATATAGTGTTGTAATAAGAACAAAATGTATTTAGTTTAACATTTTTGTAGTTTCCTCAAAACTGGTTACAATTTACTAAGCCATCATAATGAGAAGTATTATATTTTTTTTTTAACCTACATCTATAAAAATTAAGTGTTGGGTAGTTCTAAAATTTCCTTAGCGCAAGCTCTGTATACAATTATTATCTTTTATTCTTTATTTTTTAAATGATATATGTAATTATATTGACATATGTCTATGTTAATTAGTAATTACTAATTATAAATAAATATTATTTTATTATTAACTTGAGGAAATAGATTTATGCCATTGAAATGAAATAATTTGAATGTAATCTGAAATTTATAGATTTCACATTAAATATTTTAGAAAATATAAATTACTGGATGGTATTTCAAAACTAAAAAAACTGAAGATAACTAGTTTATCAGTAAATGTTATAAAAAGTATTTAGGATTTTAAATATGTAGTTGTTTTATTAAATATGCCAATTTATGTTTATAAATATGTGAAACTGTAATATTCTAAAAACCATTGTATAAACTATTAAACATTTTTTTATAGAGAAAAATAGTTACAATAACACCAAAATTAATATTATTTAACAAATGTACCCTAATATATTAGTATATTTCATAATATTAGAATTAGTTGATAAATAATTCATACATTTTTAATTTTACATTAGGTAAGAATAAAGTTTTAAAACTTAATTCCATAAGATAAGATTTAAAAATAAATATAAATATTTTTTTTTGCTTACATAATAAATATCTCTATAAACGAAATACAACAATAATAACAGCATACATAAATTATTATCTATATTATTATCATTATGCGTGTATCAAAATTATATTTGAACAGTACCACAATGTCCATTCATGATGGGTGTATACAATTATGAATCACGCATGACATAAATTCTATTTAGCATTAACAAAACTTATGAAAAACAAAAAAAAAAATCAAAAATAACACTTACAATAAATCGGTTTAATACCTACACTATAAAAAGTGTAATGATAAAGTTTCTGAAAATATAATTTATAACATCTAAAAATAAAAAAATGATTAATGACCAGCACTTGTAAAATTTTTAAAAATAACTATTGACTAGAAACATGTAAAAACATGTAAAAATTAATTAGTTATCTAAATTAATTTTCACAACCTTCATTAGCCTATTATTCAATTTTTTATGAACATTATTCCTAAAAGCATAAATAAATTTTGTTCAAAGAGCTGTAGTACTTTATTATCAGTAGTATTATTTACTTATTAAAATTAAAGAGCTAAATATATTATAAATTAGAACAAAAAGATCGATAACTTGATTTTATTATTGGTCTGCGTACGTGTGCTCTCTTGGATGTTAAAAATACAGTTTTGATGATGTGTCAATAGATATTTCATAATTTGTTAACTGACTAGTTCCACGCATAACTATTGACAATTTGAAGTTTTTTAAATATAGAATACTGAATATTACATATTATTTAATAAATGCATAACAAAAATTGTATGCTTACTAAACAAATTATATTAATGTAACCATATAGCAGGTGCCCATAATGGTTCTGTTTTTAATTTATGATCAGCTTCTAGTAATTGTTCCAGAGCTAATTTAAAATCGTCATTTATAATTGTTTCATCAAACCAATGATCATAAAGAAATTCTATTCGTTTAGAACTCTTTAAAATGTCATTGAACTCATCATCCTAAATACAAATTCAAGTAGAAAATATAATTTTAATTGATGACCTCCTACTAATTTACTTACTGTAAAACCTCTAGAATTTGTTTCATCAAATGTAGACATAGCAAATGCTGCATTTCTAGTTGATTTTAATATATCGAATGGTGGTGGTTTAATATATATAATATATGGTTTTATATCAGGTGTCCGTAACATTTTTAATGCCTTAAAAATAATATATGACTTTAGAATTCATATTTTAATTGGCATTAATTTGAAATATAATGTATTCTACCTGATAATGTGGATTTATTATACAAGTGAGTCCAGAACGTATGATCGATTTAACACTCTCTAAAGATGTACCATAAAGATTACCTTTATATTCACCAAACTCTAAGAATTCACCCCGAGCTATTTGTTCTTCCATTAATTCTCTCGGGACAAAATTATATTCTTTTCCATTTATTTCTCCCGGTCGAGGAGATCTTGATGTATCTACAAATAATAAATGGCACTATTATTTATTGTAAACATACTCATAACATATATATATTATAATCAATTGTAAATAATTGGATATTATAAACATAACCCAGTTTCAAGGGTAATATAAAAAAAAATTTTCTACCTAAATATGGTGTACAATAAAAATAATAAATAATATATTAAAAATGAAACTCATAAAAATTATACTTATTTACTTACGTGGTACAGGAGTATGATATTTGTCAGGATTTAATTCCATGATACGTCTCTTCAACTCATTTCTGCCAACACCAGGTGGACCAATTAAAACGATGGGTCGAGGAAACTCAGGTCTTGGATAAAGTTTTACTACTTCTTCATATGTAGCAATATATTCACGATCATAGTCATCACTTTCAGCTACGTCATACATAACTTTTTTAACACGTGTGCGTACCGAACATTCGGATGCTATGTCTTCACCTAGATCGTTCAAAGCGGAAAGTGACCCACATAATGGGTCCTTAGCTATTGAACGGTCTGGCAAACAAGTCAAACTTCCCCCACCAATACAACCCCCATTAATGGTATCCATGACCCCTGTAATCCGCAAATATAGTCATATGTTAAATCACAATACACTATGTCAATACTAAACAAAAACATGTTAAATAAAAATAAATAAAAAAAAAAAATTATATATGAAAAACAGTAATAAAGTATAAAAATGAACTTAATGATTTTAAAGTAATAGAAATGAAAAAAATATTTAAATCTCACAATATAATATAACTCTAAATTATTGTATTCATTAAAAATAAATAAAAATTACTTTTAAATTAAATTATTCCATAGATTAGCCAAAAATTCATTTTTTTTATTTTGTCATTCAGCCATAAGTTTGGAATACATCTAGATAAAATCTATTAGTTTTATAGTGATGTGTGCTTTTTCTTTTTTTTTTTTTATGTTTGAAAACACTTTTTCTATCTGAAAGAATGCTTTGATTTTCAGGAACAGCATGTTTCCGGTTGGAAAATGGATATAGTTAGTACTTTATATAGGTAATTTTTCGAATTTCTCAAAATTTACACCAATTCGATTTCAATATTTCACTGTAACTCGGGCAATATTGAACTAAGAGACTTGAAATTAAATTAAGTGTTCACATAGATACTATACTGTATATATGTGATAAAATTTTGGAATCGTTATGTTAATTTTTCTACAAAATATAGAACTTTGAATATTTCCTAAAATTCACATTTTTATCTATTTAATATTTGATAAAATTGGCAATATTAGGTTTTAAGGTCTGAAAATTTTACCGAAGTATACTCACATATTAATTAACATGATCTAAAACATTAGAAAAATCCCAAGTCGAAATTTGTTTTATAGTTGTTAAAAGTTGAAATTTTTAGTTTAAACGAAATACTAAGAATCCATATAAGTAATATTCTTATTATTTCTCAATACTTTTACAATTATGATAAATAAAAAAGTTCTTTTTAAAAATTTTGTATTTTTTATTGAAGCATACTTATATATTAAATAATGTAATGTAGTTCCAAAATATTAGAAATATCTCAAATATCAATTTTTTTTTTATAGGTGTTTAAAGTTTAAGGTGGAGTAAAATCAATAATTAAAGTATTTATATGGATTCTTCTTATTATATTTCAATATTTTACAATAATGTTAAATCAAATTTACAAAAAATTTTTTGAAAATTTTGTTGAAGCTTAAATACATTTTACTTAACTTAGTTCCAATTAATTGTGAATATATTACATTTACAATTTATTTTTTAATTGTTATCAAAAGCAATGGAAGGAATACAGGTGTAAAGAGGATAGTGTTAAATTTTGATTAAAATTTGAATGCAATGAAAAATTATTACATTCGAAAAACGATTCTGAGCAAAGTACTGTGAAATTTAGGTATTTAAATGACTAATTTATGGGTTTTATGAAATTTATATTGAATGTAGACTGATAAATTTAAAAAATTTTAATTAATACATATAATTATCTGATGAACTTAAAATCATATTTCTGAATGTAATGATTTATCATTGCAATAAAATTGTAATTAAAATTCAACACTATCCACTTTACATCTGTATCCCTTCCCTTACTTTTTAAATTAAATTTTATAATTTTAAGAAAAATCAAGACTACAAATTGGCTATCTTAAAATTTTTATTAGTATGAAAACAATGATTTTTTTTATTTTATTTTGGTTTTAAGTACTCAGATAAAAAAAAAATATATATATATAATTAAAAATTGGACTTATATATATATAAATTGCAAAAAGCAGATTTTAAAAATATTTAATGGATTAATAGTATTAATAGTAATTAATAGGCTGGGACAATCCTGGTTAGACACCCTGTATACTACAAGAAGTATAAAATGACTACATTGCAAGTGCAACGACAAATATTTACTATTATTAAAACTATTGACTTAAATATAATTCTAACTTACATTTCTTTTTTTGATCCGCTGTTGATAATCTTTCATGAATAATTTTACGCTCTTGTAGTGCTCTACTAGGTATGAGTCCAGCTCTCATATTGCGGTCACCTTCTTTTCGAGCTTGCCACCTACATAGGAAAAAAAAAATGTTTCAATTCTTATACAATTTAAAAGTAAATTATTAATTAGTCATAATAAAATTACCAATATGGATCATCCTGACTAACAATATGTAGTATTTCTCCTTTGGTAAAACTAAGGCCAGCCTCTTTACATGGAATGTAAGGATCAACATCGGTATTAAAATCAAAGTGGGCTTTAACTTTAATTTTACTCTCTCGAGCTCCGCCTTTTGGATCTGCTGGAATCAACTTAAATGTTATTGTTCCTTCAGAATGTTGCTATAAGTAATAGTAAGAAAAATACTTAGGTTTTTTCACAACTAATTTTTCAATATTAATTTAATACCAGTATTTGTAGTACGTCAGCTGGAGATTTCCCTTCAACATTAATTCCATTTACTTCACATACTTCATCACCCACATTTATTAAACCAGAACGATCAGCAGCACCACCATGCATAACTCTAGCGATGATTATTTTCCCATTTTCTTCATCAGTTTTTATAGTAGCACCCTGTAATTTTTTATGAAAATTTATTTATTCCTTCTCATAAATTAAGAAATAAAATTTTATTCTTTACAACACTAATGATAATTGATTGAAAGTAGGTATTATAAAAAATATTGTAAAAATTGAATAGTTTATATATGTCTAATAAAGAATATTATATACTATATAATGAAGCCATTAAAATTTATTTTTAGGCTCTATAACACGTTCTTTAACATTCAATTTTATTTTATTCTTATCTCATTCCACATTTTTATTCTTTTGTACTTTATTCATTTTTAAAATAATTAAAAATATTTATGTATTTACATTTATGCAAGTTTGCATTCTTATGATTCAGAGGAATTATAGATAATTGCAAAAAAAACATCTGAATGTATTACTAGCTATTGGCATATTGGCAAGTTTAAAAAACAATTGATAGAAACTAGGCCATGAAAGGTTAGAACATTAAGTAATGGTGAAATACCCTACACCAACATATCAATTAATCACATTATACAAATTCTACTGTCTACCATGTTTTTATGTTTATAAATAATAAAATAACATTTTAGAGATAATTTATTTGACTATGTAATTAATATAATACAAATAAAATGAATTGTAATTTAATATTTTTGATAAATTAATTTAATCCTTTACACCTTACTTACCACTATTGGTTCAGCAGAATCGGGTTCCCCATCCTTATGAAACGCAAAACAATTAATATAAAAACAACAGGTTAACCACTAAGAAGTTATGGTTGTGAATATTTAAAAGAAATAAAATGCAAAAGGAAAATAAATTTTAAATGTTTAGGTATATATTAAATAAGTAATATATTATATGTATAAAAAACAAACAAAAACAAAACAATATACAAACATGTAAATGTAAAAAAAACAAAAATTACTTGGCTCTAAAAATAAAAAAAAGCTATGAGCAGATATCAATTATTAGTGAAAAACAAGCTTTTAAATAAAAATAAATAATAAAATCAATTATTTACACAGATATAAAAAAAAAACATAATCATGCTTAGGATGTTAACTACATATTAGTACCAATGGTTCAGTGCTTTTAACCAATTGTACAATCTTGATTGTCTCTTCATCCTCATCCATTTCTTGGGGAATGTCTGGCAGTCGAGGCAAATAGTCTTTTTGAGCTACTGCATCATGAGCACACAGTAGCCCCTAAACAATTTGTTTTAAAATTATATAATATATATAAATAAATAGGTAATGTTGTTTACATTTTTTGTACATACCTGTATATGGGGATTTTGCAGTAAATGAAATAGTTGTCGAGATGTATCACTAAGTGCAATCCTAGGTATTAGAACATCCATAACATCCAATGTGATTTGCATAGAACTAGATAACACAGGCGAACAACGACGATCATCACGTACTCTGTCTACAATAGTGTTGTAAACTTTAAACAGAGCGTGCAGTTCTTTGCTTTGCAATAGGTTGGACAAGAAGTCCAGTTCTTCTTTGGAAGCAGATATGGCATCTTGTGATCCTACCAACGACTCCAGTAGGCCAGCTAAGGCTAAACCGATGAAAAATACAAGCACAAGAAATTAGGTTATGGGTCGGTATACAACAACACGGGCTGTTACTACTTTACTAGTCTTACCAGGATCAAAGGCTCCATTCTGTTCCATCGTGACACTCATGCCTCAACAACACACCTATAGCGTAAGATTAAATCATTCACATAACATTATAAATTATAATCCCAGTTACCAGTTGTAAAGTAGGGTGACCGTGTTATAGTATAAATAATTTTACCTGTATGTGCATGATAGGAGGAGGAGCAATAGAATACACTTCGGACCGAATAACCGCGGACATTATTTAAATGCAGATCAAACGATCACTGCGGTATAAGGTATAACGCGTATGAAACTGACGATCGTCCGACGACGAAGTTAATAATATTAATTTACTGCATTAAAGAATACGGTTACGACTAACGAGTTGCAGCATCAATTTTTCCCCTCAGGACAATATTGCTGGCGCGATCCCATTCTAGGTCAGCTGAAGCAGTCGCAGTGCCGCCAACGCAGGGCGATATATTTAATTATTATTGATTTTTAATATTTTCCCACCGTACGAACGTTGAGACGAGCGTGATGCGAGGTCGATGGATTCTTGTCTAGCTCTAATAGGCTATAATAGCTCTATAGGTATATCGTATATTGTATATAGTATACTATACATATACTATATACAATATACTATATTATATTATTATATTCGCTATTCACTTCACACTATTTCATATTTCGATGCGAGACGTTGGAATGTTGAATGTAAAATTGTAAAAATATGATTGCAGAGTACTGAGCATAAAAAAAAAATAATAATAAAAATACGCCCGCGACGGATACTGGATACATCCGTTTCCGTTGGTGGTGGCAGTAGGTCTTATTTATTTTATTATTATTATTATTATTATTTATTATTATTTTTTATCCTGTTATTATTTTCCTATTTTTGTCGCGGTTTACAATATTATTATGTATTTATGACGTCGGTCGCGGTCGATTCACGTCTGCGGTAACTATCGCGCGCGACGCACCGTATTACCGTTTACCGCACATCGTCAAGTCTGCCGCAATCGAGAGACTGTGTCTGTGTCACTGTTGCCGTGTACGCGTGTGTGCGTATTGCACACTCGAACTTTGTAGTTTATGAATAGAAGCGACGACATGGCTCGCCGGCCGCCGCCTCGTACACAACGAATCGTTCTTGTTTTCCGGACGTCGTTGGCGGCGCGGCAACGGACGTCATTGCGGAAAGCGAACCAGAAATAACGCGACTGTCCGGTCGATGTCTGGCGTGATATTTAAACTGACAAATCTAATTTCTAATGTATCGCGTCGAATCGTTCGATACTGTCTCGACGATTGGCGTTTCGATTGATTCACACGCGCGCCGAAACGACTGAATATAAATTATATTTTAAATTTATAAATAAAGATATCGTATATTGTATACGATTTTAAAAAATACCATATAAAACACGTGCAAAGGCAAACGTGCAACACGATTCGAATAAGTACACTGTAAAAAATATTTATATCGCGGTGTATTATTGTAGTAATTAAACGAAAACGAATTACGATGAAATTTTACATTTTATATTATTGAGTACCAAATATAAAATAATAATTATTAATAGGTAAGTCTTAAGTATACCCATAGCCATAGTTTAAAGTGTAGAAAAATTCAAGCTCAAAATGAGAAAAAGTCGTTAATTTGATACGTCGTCTGTAATACTAGGTATGACCTAGTAAAGGTAAAGCTGCTGATACCAAGTACCTATGTCTATGTGGAGGTTAATTGGTGTGAATAAAAAGATGAAAATTAATATAATTGACATTTTAATAGCCGTTATGTTAACCAGTAGTGATAATAATATAATATAAGGGTAGGCAATAGGCATAAAATTAAAAATACTTATAAAAATGAATACACAAAATAATATGTTTACTGCTTTACTAATATATTTGCCTATATATTTTTCAAATAACTACCTATCATAATACGCATATATTCTATTTTGTTGATAAAATAATATTATGTACCTAATTTTATAAATGAATGAATTTTCTAAAATATAAATAACTTCTACGGTAATCGTTAATTTTCCATATGAATTTAAAAAAATAATGTATACAATAATTTTTTTTATATCATATTATGTATAATAATGTATTATGTTACAAAATAAATTATAATATTACGTATATAAATACGCATATCTATTATATCATTATTCATTGTACCTACATTAAATAAATAATCGTTGCTGTAGACAGTATTATGTATATAAATGACAATTTTTAATGAAGAAATATCATAAATTGATACTTTAAGGTGGATTCACACTTCAGAACTAGCATGTAGCTGTAGCGTACTAGACTAGGTACTAGCGTGTAGCGTTATCTTCCAACATTTAAATTCACAACCAGCGTTTTATATCAATTTGTATTTTTCATTTCTCGTCTCTGATTGGTTAACCCTTAAACGCTATCATGCTAAACGCTAAAGTGTGAATCCACCTATAGTCTTTATTTACCTACCTGGCTAGGTGGCTACCTACATTTCTTATTACGTTATAATTTTTTTTTGCAAAATCTATAACCATTAACCAATACCACAAATATATAATATGTTACCGTTAGAGTATGAAATGGTAATATTTCGTGTAATACCTAGGTAGGTATTACACTAATACAAAAAACAAATTAAAACGATAAACCGTAATTTAACGTGTAATTTATAATTTAACGAGTTATTTAATGAATACCCCCATATTGATTAGTTATATCATATTGTTTAATTATTAAAATAAAATGATTTTTTGCTGTATGTACGATGTACCTAATGATTTAATTTGTGTGGCTCGAAACGATCGGTTGACGTTTTCGTTAACAAGTGATAATTTGATATAACGATAAAAATTATTTATTATTAAAGAAAAAATTTACGACAATCGCACATTAATTTATTTTAATTATTTAAGATTATTTATTATTTAATCATTTATTTAAGAGCGGGTAGTTTAGTGCGTGTTAATAACAGTTAGATTCCAGTTTTATTTTATTTAAACTACACTTTATCTCGTGTCATTTTCAATATTTTTTAATTATATACGCGTTCTCATAGTTTACTATTTCCTCTAAAAATTTCGTATTTGTAAAATATGTAGGTACCGCAAGAGAAACATATTTTCCAACGAATGGCTGCTACAAAATTGGAATTTTAAGGGAAGTTCATAAAATAATATATTTATTGATTACAATTTTTACATTTATCAGTCTTTACGTTCAATATAAATAATTTATCATAAAACTCCTTAATTAGTCTTCTAAATACACAAATGTGACAGTGCTTCGCTAAGAATCGTTTTTCGAATGTAATGATTTATCATTGCATTCAAATGTTAATCTAAATTCAACACTAACCTCTTTACACATGTATCCCTTTCACATACACAAGTATCCCTACCCTTGATTTTTATACTTTAAACAGCTATATATATATATATAAAAGAAAAAAAATGTAACGATTCCAAAATTTTATCACATATGTATACGAGTAAAATTTTCAAGTCTCTAAGTTTAAAATTACCCAAGTTATCGTGAAAGATGCCGTTTTTCATCAATTTTTGGTTGTTTTTCTATCGCATAGGGTCAATTTTGAGAAATTCGACGAACTACAATAAAGTAATAAAGAAAACAAATAAAGTACCAACTACATCCACTTTCCAATTGGAAACATAATTATGCTATTCGTGAAAATCTGATTATTATTTCTGTAGAAAAGGCGTTTTCAGATATAAAAATAAAAAAAGACACACATCATTGTAAAACTAATTAGGTTTCTTCGCTTCGCTCAAAATCTAAAATGTATACACATAGAGTAGATTTTTACCTTAAATGGGACAAATGTCTAGACAAAATAAAAATACTGGGGATCAAATGTCCGACGGTCAAATCAAATATCCGAAAATCAATTTTGCAGTAGATATGTAGGTATATAAAATATAACATGACGTGGTGACACAGGTTAATGAAGTAATGACTATAGCGTACATCAATAATTAGGATTTGGCATTATTAAGAATAAAAATGTTTAAAATTTTAATATAATATGTAGATTCGTATACACTCGTAATAGGTACATCTTATACGCCGTTCGCCGAGTAGATTTATTGATTGAAAATTGAAATTGTATTAAATATATTTTAAAATTATTATTATTAGGTAAATAAATAGTTTGGATTATATATTATCTATTCCAGTTAAAAGTTTAATAAACTAATAACTAATAATAATTACTTTGTCTTTAGTTTTGTGAAAATGTGAATACCTACTGATTATAGATTAAAATTTTTTGTATGTGGTTTCTATTATGGTGGTTAAACAACATTTTTTTAAAAGCAAAATTAACGATATTAGACCTAACCTAACCAGTTTACGACCTACAATTCTACAAGTACGATTTTTTTTAATTTTAATTTAAAAAATATTTATTAAGTTATTAGAGTTTATATTTAAAAAAAAAAGACACTATTAATTTGATGACTATCCTTATACAACCATATAACCTTAATATTGCGGTTATTAGTTATTGGTTTATTACCTATACATTGATGGGTGATATGGGGGTTGATGTTTATTTATTCTGTACGGTCGTTGTAAGCGTTACGTTTATATAACATTTTTAATTTTCCAGACGACCGTCATCGACGTCGCCATTTATAATCGAATTATTATTTGTTTTTGTTGCTTCACTGGTACTTAAAGTACCTACTGTGAATTGTATATTAAATTTGGAATATTTTGGATTATTCGCTATTTAGCATGACATATTTAATTATAATATAATGTAACCTATACAATATGTAATAGTAATACGCAAAAACGAATAACCTTTTATTCATTTCTAACTATAATAAAATTACGAAGTCAGCTTTTTTAATACCAATTTAAAAAACAAGAATAGAAAATAATTTAGAGTTAGAGATAAATTATTTTTGGATAGTGTGCTAACAAATGGATAATTAAATATGAGATATACACATTTTTTTTTAGACTTTGAGCGAACGAAAAATTTATTAGTTTTATAATAATTTTTTTTTTTTTTTATATATATATATATATGTCTTTAATCTTTTTTCAATCCGAAATAATGCACTGGTTTTCACGAATAGCATATATTTTAGGTTGAAAAGTGGATGTAGATGGTACTTTATTTAGGTCATTTTTTGAATTTCTCAAAATTAACCTTATGCCATAGGAAAAACAACCAAAAAATGATAAAAAAAAAACGTAATTTTTCATTTAAATTTAAATTTTGACGTAATCGATGTCAATATTTTATGATAATTGAGTAAATTTTGAATTTACAAATTAAAAATTTTATTAGATGTTGAAAATTGAAATGTGTATTAAATATAGGTACGTGATAAAATTTTGGAACCGGTTGCGTTATTTTTTTTTACAAAATATAGAACAATGAATATTTCCTAAAATACTCGTTTTTATCTATATTATGTTTGATAAAATTGGAAATTTTGGGTTTTAAGTTCTGAAAATTGTATTTCAATATCCTTACATATTGCTTAATGTGTTACTAAAATATTAGAAAAATAACAGATCTCATTTTTTTTTAGTTCATGTATAAAGTTTATATTTTTTGTGCAATCGAAAATATTATACTTTTATAATAATGATTAATAAAATTAACAAGAATTTTGAAAATATTTAAAAATTTTATTGAAGCTCAAATACATATTACTTAATTAGTTCTATAAATTATTGTGAATATACAACATTTACGATTTTTTTTTTTTTTTTTTTTTTAATTAAAGTATTTCAGATTTCGGTATTTAGGTTATTTTCGGTGATTCATTTAGGGGTTTTATGATTATTTACGTATATTGAATGTAAAGACGGTATGAATGTAAAAATTTAAATCAATACATAACGTATATAATAATATTAATAATACATTAATATTAAATATTAATATATTATCTGATGAACTTCGCTTAAAATCGTTTTCTAGAATTTAATGATTTATCATATTATATTCAAATTTCAATCAAAATTCAACATTATCCTCTTTAGACCTCTGACCTATATCCCTTCCACAGCAGTATCACCTCTTCTTTTTGTTTTAATACAAGTTATTATAAACACATTAGATATATATTTTTAGTTAAACAGAATTAATCAAAACAGACGCCCTTAACCTAGAAATTGTTTATGCCAACAAATTTTCGGCTGTCGGCAAATACAATTAATGTATCCATATGCTTGCCAAAATTTCAACGTTTATAATATATTTTAAATAATATTAATATATGTCTATCATTATTTGCGTTGTCCGCTTTAGCTTTCTCTCTCTCTCTCTCTCTCTCTCTCTCTCTCTATCTCTTCTACTCTACTCTCAAGTCTCAACACACACACAGTGAGAGTGCAGTGTTACTAGTTTTTTCTTTTAAACTAGAATATGGAATAGTTTATGTTATACCATATCATCGTAATATACTATATATAATGTAGGCAATATACATCTAATTACGTTAGGTTAAGTTAACTGTATATTCGGCCTGCTACATCGTTATTCAAATATAAATAATATAATATACAAGCAATGTATGTGATGTAGGTATATTATAATATAATATATAAGTAATATTCGTAGCAACTTAAAGATAATTAATTATTCGGTCATTTGAAAAACTGAGGTATACAAGTATATCGACAGTGAAGTGCCAAATTCCTAATAGTACCTATATTAAATGTTTAATCCAATAACCGTATACCTATACATTATCAATTGCCATGCGTGTTATACTGTTTATCCCCTCTATGAAAAGAAAAAAAAAATATCTAAATATTAAATACATGTTAAATATATGAATACGAGTATATGACAACTTAAGTGGACAGCGTTTAACGATTTTCATTAAAAGGTTTTTCCATATACCCTGCAGTCTTGTTTTGAACGCATGTAAACAAAACATTTCTCGCCTTAATATATTGTAAAGTTTTTAATCATACGTGACTAAATTAATATATATTATATATATATATTATATATATATATTATATATATATATAAGTTACAACGTTGCGTTTTTATATTAAACACCCGTGAAAACATTGTTCGAAATTGCTTCCTATCCGTCACTGTTGCGTTATTGTATACGTATATGCCCCCACCGAGAACCCACCCTAAGACCGATCGACTGGATAGTGTTAATCACGCAAACGCGGGATGCCAGCCAAGTTTGGAACAAACGCCTCGTGAAAATATATTTTTCTTCCCATACACATTCGGCATTTGTTGGTTCCCCCAGACACAACGATCGCTGCCGATGTCCGCCGCCGATCGCGTGTGTATATAATATATATATATATATAAATAGATAGGTAGTTCGAAATTACGAGGTCGGGAAATTTATGTATATTTTATACAATATATTTAGTTTAAAATTATTGAAATGTAATTATAACAATTATTTATAAAATTAAAAAATGACACCAACGATCGGTTAAAAAAAAAAAAAAAAAACCACTATTTCATAAAATAACAGTGTTTCAAAACATAAAATTCTTAGACATGTATGGTTTTACCACCTATAAACTACACACAGTCACTCCAAATCCATGTAAGTACCTATACTTAAATAACATTTTTAATATTTAAATTTTAATAATAAAAAATATTTTATATGATTTACTAATTATACTTTAATATTTATATGTAATATACATTTTATATAGACTTCCGCACGATTCACCTTATTTAAAAAAAAAAATGTTAAAATTGTTTAATTTACAATGTTTCTAGCATTAGTTACAGTAGCACTAGCTACAGTTTTAAGATAAAATTTAACAATTACTTTTTATATAATTCATGGATCGTGGTCAACTCCTATATTTTTGAAAAACAGAAAATTTTGAAAATTTTGAAAATTTCAATTTATTTTATTTGAAATTAGATGATGGTATAAAATAAATAATAATTATAGTATTATAGGAGGTTTTAACTATATTAAATAAAAAATAGAGTAGGAAATTAAATATTATTGGAATTAATTTTCTTAAATTATGAAAATTAATTTATTTAGGTTTAATTTATACAAATATATTAATTGATCCATAATATTACAATAGTGTGCAATTAAGTATAGTGAATACAAATTAATTTAGTTTAACTTTAAAGAAAATATGTAAAAACGGTACTTGTTAAATAATTGTATAGAATTACAATATTATGAATTAAAATAGGTACATATAGAATATTGTGCAATTAGCAGTAACCATGAGCGTTTTCACGGGGTGATATGGGGGATGGATCTCCCCATGGCCAATTAACATTTTGATTGTTTATATAAAATTATTATGTATTGGTTCAAGTTTAAATTGTGAATATGAATAATAATATGAATATAAAAAACTATTTTACTATAAAACGTAATGTCAAAAGGTGTGGAAATGAAAAAAAACATCACTTTCAAATAAAATAATTAAGGGTATTTTTTAATTATGGATACGTTGAAAATTGGAATTATTAGCTATACCTACATAGATATGTTCCGATTGAACCTGATGAAATTTTAGATTTAATGTCGCAAAAAACTAGAAAAATAGACATTATTTTATAACATACTAATTTAATATCCCCTTCCCCCATTGAAAATTCTTGGCTACCCCACTGACAGTAACTATTTGAATTTAAATTTTATTTGATATTAAAATATTTATAATTTTATGAACTTATTTAAAATTATTATATTTTTAGTAAAATTGTACCTATTTATACATAATTAATGTATTATTTTAGTGTTTAAATTATAATATCTTATTATAAATACCTATACACATTTAATACAAATATTATCTTTCATAGAAAAACAATATTAATAAAACATATTATGTATTGATTTTGATTAATAATAGTTAAATTATAATTATTTAAATATATCAATATAATTTATAATTTTACTTTAGTTTTATACACTTATAGAGTTACAAAGTGGTTAATGCTATTAAATGTGATGTGTAATAATTACTAACCATTAAAAACAGGTAACTGCATAATTGTATAATATAAAACATAATTAGTTGATGATTAAAATATTTAATTAAAAAACTATAGTTTAATGAATAAATGATTAAGAACTTTAATTTTTTTGACAACTATACAAAATCAATTTGAGGCTTAAATATTTTTAAGCCTGGAGTACCTGGTTAATATTAAAAATAATGATATATGTATTAGGAAGGTATATAATATTTTTTTTTTAGATTAGTTGGTCGATCCGATTCAATTTTATTTTAAAATCGAAAACACTAAATTTTCAATGAGATATCCTGTCGCTCAACACGCCGTAACATTTTATATTCGCTAATATAGTACCTCAACGAAGTTTCCATATAATATATAAATTATAAATATATAATATATTATTAATAAGTAATAACTATAATACAGTATTACAGTTGATAATTTTCAATATTTTTATTTTTAAACTTTAAAGTGTTCAATATAATTTCAATATTAGTTATAACTGAAATTTAAAGAAAAAAATTGTTATTGTATCTTATATTATAATAGTTACAACGTTGAAAATTAAAATATATAAAAGATGTATACAAAATTGAATTTATATGACGTATACACTATAAATATATACTTATCCTATATAACAATTATACACCTATAGAATAAAAGATAAATATTACTATATTAGGTATATTGCCGAAGTGGCGTAGTTTATTTGGAAAATTCGTATTTTTGAGAAAATTAGTCTATGTAAAAATAAAATATAAATCGTTTAAATTATATTTTTTTTAGGATTTTCGATTTTTACATGAATACCAACGTTAGTTTGGCACTTTAGTAAACTATCTTTAAATAAAGAAATCCTAATATGTTACCTAAAATAATACATCTGATTAATATGTATAATATAATAACACAATAGCATGCAGTTATTAATATGGTTTAATGTTATAAATGTTAATACCTTTATTGTAAATATATTATATATAAAGCACTTGTTAACTTTTTATAATTTTAGATTCTGAGCGAAGCGAAAAATGTATTGGTTGTACAATATATATATGCTTTTTTTTTTTTTTTTTTTTATATGTCTGAAAACACTTTTACTACCCGAAATAATGTTCCGATTTTCACGAACAGCACATGTTTCCAATTGGAAAGTGGATATATTTCGTACTTTATTTAGGTCATTTTTCGAATTTGTCAAAATTGACCCTATGCGAAAAATAAAACGACGAAAAACGGTGTTTTTCACGATAAATGAAATTTCGACGAATTCTATTTCAATATTCACGATAACTCAGGCAATTTTGAAGTTAGAGACTTGAAATTTTGTTTGTGTGTTACTGTGTTCACATAGGTATGTGATAAAATTGTGGAACCGTTACATTAATTTTTCTATAAAATATAGGACTTTGAATATTTCGTAAAATTCTCGTTTTTAATAAAATTGACAATTTTGGGCATGAAGATCTAAACGTTTTACTGAAGTATACTGAATTACTGACATATTACTTAACATCATACCAAAATATTAGAAAAATCCTAAGTCTCATTTTCTTTTTATAGCTGTTTAAAGTTGATATTTTTAGTTCAAACGAAAATCTTAGAATCCATACACTTATTGTTCTTATTATTTCTCAATACTTTTACAATAAAAATGAATAAGAAAGCCAAAAATTTGGAAAATTTTATTGATGCATACTGATACAATATATCTTAACGTATTTCCAAAATATTAGGTATATCTCAAGTATCAATTTTTGTATAGGTGATTAATGTTGAAATTTCAGTAAAATTGATATTTAAAATTTAAAGTATTTATATCGATTTTCTTATTATATTTAAATATTTTACAATAATGTTAATTCAAATTGACAACAATTTTTTGAAAATTGTGAATTATTATATTTACGATTTTTTTTTTTTATAGCTATTTAAAGTATAAAAAGCTGGTGTGGAAGGGATACAGATACAGGTGTAAAGAGGATAGTGTTGAAATTTGATTAAAATTTGAATGCAATGATTACTCATTAGATTCGAAAAACGATTCTGAGCATAGTACTGCCAGATTTGGGTATTTAGGTTTTATGATAAATTAATAATTATTTATATTGAATGTAGAGACTGATAAATGTAAAAATTTTAATCAGTACATAATTATATTATCTGATGAATTTCACCCTTCCACTCCAGTATCCCTTCCATTGCTTTTTTTAATTATTTATATTTGACTAGGTATAATATAATATTGTGTACAAATCTAACTATTTAAATGTCATGAGAAAAAATCTTATTACTATAATCAGTGCCGGCCAAGATACGGGCGAACCGGGCGGTTGCCCGGAGCGCTACTTTATAGGGGCGCTTTTAAAATATGAATATTTGATCAATTTTAGCGTAATAATTATTTATTTATTTAAATTGACAATAATATATCTAAATGACTAAATTATTCATGATAGAATATTCTGTTATATAATTTTGTTTATAGATTATACGTCACTTTCCAGTTTCTATTATTATATTACAAACAATTAAAAATAATATACAATAATATATAATCTCAGGAAAACAAAAAGTATGTGTTACAGCTGATACGTTTGAGATGTAGGATAGTCGCTATTGGACTGTGTTGGTGATTATTATAACTATTAATCGTACTTTTTATCGTCTTTTATTGTGGTTATCTGTAATGTTCATTTCGAACAGTTCATATATTATATGAATATTAATGTACAATTATTTCACATTTTTGTTTTACTGGCAGTGGCGTATTTAGGGGTATTAAGGAGAGCCATTGTCCCAGGCAGCACTTTTTTTGGGGGCAGCAAATTTAACTGAAAGTTTTTTTTATATATATAAACAATTTAAGCAATTGTAGAAAAAAAATGTTAGTTTCTTTTTTTATAAGCAAATAAATGTCAACAAAACTTTCTATTAATATCAATTATTTTGTGAATTTCATTTTTATCTAACATTATTATTATTATTGTAATATAATAAGAAAAATCCATATACCTAAATACTTTAAATATTGATTTTACTGAAATTTCAAATTTAAACACCTATAAAAAAATTGAGTCTTAAGATTTTCCTAATATTTTGGAAATACGATAAGATATATTATATCAATATGCTTCAATAAAATTATCAAAAAAGTTTCAAATTTTTTGGCCCTTCTATTAATTTTTATTGTAAAAGTATTGAGGAATAATAATTAATAAGAAGAATATTGGTATGAATTCAAGATTTTCGTTTAAACTAAATATATTAACTTTTAACAGCTATAAAAAAAAATTGTGACTTGGGATTTTTTTAATATTTTTGTATCATGTTAAATAATATGTAAGTATACTTAAATGTATTATGGAAAATTTGTTTAAGGGCGCCTTTCAAAAAATTGCCGGGCGTCAAAATACCTCGGGCCGGCCCTGACTATAATAAATAAAATAATAATATTTAATGATGATGTAGTTTTGTATATTTATAAATTTAATTTAAGAAAAACTATTGATTACAAAAAAAGGGATCTTTATATAAATCATATAATATAATTTGTTTTGTCTAACTAATATGGAATTCATTATATAATAATAATTTTTCAATAGGGCTTATAACTATAATGCAAAAAACCTATAAAACAGTAGGTTTTGTGAAAAAAATTCAAACTGGCTTTTTCTTTGAAAAGAGTAGGTAGGTACCTATAGTTTTTCGTTATACAATAATAATATAAAAATATAAAATATAGTTTTACAATAATGACGTATATATGTTTATATACTATATCATAAACATAATATATGCATAAATACATACAATACTTGACCTTTAAAATAATTTTTATTGGAATAATGACCTTTTGTAAACATTATTATATATTATGATACGTTTAAAAACGTTATAATTTAATAACTATATATTTCCATCATACAATTTGTCATATATTATGTGGTATATTCGTATATGCATCTTTCTTATTTGAACAAAAATTATTAATATAACTTTTATAGTATGTAGTAGTGTACTAGGATAAAAGTAATAGTAAAGTGTTTCAATACTTATGGAAATAATGTTTTACTATGTAGCATGTATAAGTATTAAATATACGCTACTACGTAGTATCTATTATGTTTTTACGTCATTCAAACTTAAAAGGGGTACAATACTAAACGTTATTGTTTTCGGAAACATTCTGTATAAGATTAACAATACATTGTCTCATGGCATGTTTCCAATTTCATTTTCTACAAGTAGTAAGTAGGTACTAATACTCGGTACTCTAAAGTCTAGACTCTAGAATATATATATTTAAGTAACATTCGACCAAAGAATAAATAAACTATTTATATAATTATTATATAATATGTTCTCTGTTGACACAAATATTATAAATAAATTATTAATATTTAAAGGAAATATTTATTTTTTTAAAATTTTTTTTTACCTTATATTTGAATATTATTTTATATATACATATTTTTTTAAATAAAACAAAAATCACTGATCTAGAAATTTAATAAAATTATTATGCGACTTAAATAAATAAATTATAAAATATCTCGAAAATCGAAATCATAATATAATATTCGAATTCGTATAATTTTAGTTTAATATTATTTATTATTACTTTAAATTTTGAGCGAACGAAAAATTTATTGGTTTTATAATAATGTGTCTTTTTTTTTCTTTTATATCTCTAATCACTTTTTAAATCCGAAATAATGCACCGATTTTCACGAAAAGCATATATTTCCGGTTGAAAAATGGATGTAGTTGGTACTTTATAAAGGTCATTTTTCGATTTTTTCAAAATTAACTCTATGTCATAGGAAAAGCAACCAAAAATGATGAAAAAAAGGAATTTTTTACTTAAATTTAAATTTATTATTTATTAAATATATGTGATAAAATTTTAGAATCGTTGCTTTAATTTTTTACAAAATGTAGAACCATTAGATAATTCATAAAATTCTCGTTTTCATCTATATTATGTTTGATAAATTGGAAATTTTGTGTTTTAAGTTCTGGAAATTTTATTTTAATATCCTTACATATTGCTTAACGTGTTACTAAAATATTAGAAAAATAACAGATCTCATTTTTTTTTAGTTCATGTATAAAGTTTATATTTTTAGTGCAATCGAAAATCTTAGAATCCATATAAGTATTCTGTTTATTATTTCTTATACTTTTATAATAATGATTAATAAAATTAACACAAATTTTAAAAATATTTAAAAATTTTATTGAAGCTAAATAAAGCATTTTAAATACAATAATGATTAATAAAAAAGAAAAATATTTTGAAAAATTAGAAAATTTTATTTAAGTATATTTAGTTACAAATTATTAGAAAAATCTCAAGTCTCAATTTTTTTTTTATATAGGTGTTTAAAGTTGAAATTTTCGTAAAATCGATATCTATTTAAAGTAATTATATGAATTATTTTCATTATTTCTCAACATTTTATAATAGTTTTAAATAAAATTGACAAAAAATGTTGAAAATTTTATTGTAGTTCAAATACATACACACATATTACTTCTCAGTTCCAATAAATTGTGAATATTACATTTAAGATTTTTTGTTTTTGTGTAACTGTTTAAAGGGGAAAAAGATGATCTGATACTACTATAGATGAGATACAGGTTTAAAGGGGAAAGTTGAATTTTGATTAAAATTTGAATGCAATGATAAATCATTACATTCAAAAAACGATTCTGAGTGAAGTGCTGTCAGATTCGGGTATTGAAGTAACTTATTTAGAGGTTTTATGGATTTTTTATATATTATATTAAACGTAGAGATTGTATGAATGCAAAAATCTTATAATCAACGTATATTATCTGATGAACTTCGCTCAAAATCGTTTTTGAAATGTACCTAATGATTTATCATTTTATTCAAATATTAATCGAAATTTAACACTATCCTTCTACCTTCTTTACCTGTATCCCTTCCACAGCAGTATCAGCTCTTCTTTTTAAATTTTAATAATAATTCACTACTATATTCTCTATTACTATTTAGTTGGGCAAACTAATGATAATGTACCTGTTATGCTTTTTTAATTTAAATTTAATTATTTTGTTTAATTTTTAATTATGTTTCCAGTTTATTAAGGTAAATTTAATAATTCATATTACATTTTTTAATTTTGAATTATTTAGTAGCACATCTGAATATCTTTATTATAATAAATAAGTTTATAGATATCTTTTAATTTTATAAAATACTATTGATTTTTTCAAATTATTTGTTTAACATATTATTTTGTTTAAATAAATTATCCACAAGTACTCAACAATAAATGTATTAAATATTAATATATACAAATAAATATTAATAAATAAAATTAATTTAAACATTTTTTATGTAATTTCAAGAGAAAAATTATAAATTTGAAAATCAATCATATAAAGTTAATTGTTTTTTCGACCTTGTTCGAAATTTAGAGAGTTTATTGTTATTATCAAGTCAAGGTTATTAATTTTGATTGAAAACATAATATAAAATAATATATCAATTTTATTGATTTTTAATTTGATATTTTATTTGATATTTTATGTAATTTTAAAGACTGGCTTAAGGACATTTACTTATAATACAATTTTTGATTTTGAGTGAAGCGAAAAATATATTGGTTTTACAATGATGTGTGTCTTTTTATTTTGTTTTTATGTTTTTATATCTGAGGAAGTGAGGACACTTTTTCCGGTTTTTCGACACGAAAAAATGCTCCGATTTTCACGAAAAACATATGTTTCCGTTTGGAAAGTGGATGTTGTTGGCACTTTATTTAGGTGATTTTTCAAATTTCTCAAATTGACCCTAAGCGATAGAAAAAACGACTAAAATGATGAAAAAACGGCATTTTTCACGAAAACTTTTTTAATTTGATATTTAATACTTAAATAGGACATTCATATTTACAAAAAAAAAAAAAAAAAAATATGTGTCATTTTATTTATTCAAACCCAGAAATAAGGAATATATATTTTTAAATATTATGAACAAGAAATTATATTATATTTATAAATTCATTTAATCATTGATTTACTTATATATAAATTGACCAAATATTTTTCAAATTATACAATAATTTTGATTTAAATAAACTAATTAGTATTTAGAATATAGGTAATATATATTATATAATAGTTTTAATAAATGTATTTAGCAAGTATATTAATGGTTTTAGGTCGATCATCTGATACTGGACGAAGGACATCTGCTACTGTTCATTTTAATTCAAAAATCCCATTAAACAATACGACTGACCATGTATACAGATCGAAAGACGTGAGTAGCCTATATAGTTATAATTTATTTTTGTCATTATATCTATACCGCTATACGATAAAATTATAAAGTGTTTTTATATCATCGGAATACCTAGGAATAATAAAATTTGAATTGATGCTATTAAACTTAGAGCTATAACAATTGTCTATTTGCTATTTGTCTATATAACATAGACTTATTTATTATTAATGGATATCTATATTTGAATAGATTATTAATGATCTGGTAATGTTAATTTTTATTTTATTTTACATAATATCATAAATTCATAATAGTTTAAATAATATTAAACCACAGTTTAAGTATGGTTTATACTGATAAATATCTGGATAACCAATAACTATAATTATGGCCAAAATTTATTTAATTATAATTTATATCATAGATCATACTATCATAGTATTATTAAAAATTCCATATCCAATTACTATTTAAAATATAAGTATTAATAAATAAATCTATAAGAGTACGAAATATTTTCATGATATTTAATGACTATAATTATTTGGTTTTAGATTTACTATTTTACATTTAGGTATTAAAAAAAACTAAAACACGTAGAATATTTAATATTTTATAGAATGATTCTCGTATCTCGTACTTACTCGTATATAAATACGATTATGGATTTTACCAATTACATCGTAGACATCATTTATCGATTGATTCTATCAAATTCAGATAGGTACAAATATATGCAAAATTGTATAATATTTATTATCTTGGAAGTTATAGAATGTACAATCTATAACCAGTAAATGTTCAAAAAATAAATTGGAAATTATTATTCTATATTTAATTGTTTTAAAAAAAAAAAAAAAGAAATATAAATATTTATTCGTAATTACAATTAGTATTAAAAGTATAACAAGTATTATCGTATTCCATTATTAAAATGTTTATATACATATATAATACATATTTAACCAAAACCATTTTATAATCATGATGCTTATTGTAGACTTATACAGTTAAAGTTAAACACAATATTTATTTGGATCGATATTTATATACTTATTACATTTCCATTTCTACTAGGTAGACTAAATGTATCACATTTTTTTTTTTTTTTTAATCTTTATTGTCTACTAGTTAAAGGCAATTGTGAAACTTTTATAATAAAAATATATGCTACCACATGCAAATATTATTATTATATCAAAAACATTAACGAATGTATTTTATACAATCGCATAATATTACTATATTAATATTAATAGCTATTGAAGTTATACGAATTATTATAATTTATATATATATTTTTTTTAAATAATAAAATAACAAAAAATAATGGACTAATAAAGTAATACTATAAATTATAATAATATATTATATTTAATTTTTTTTTTTAAATTTTTATTTAATAATTTTTAATCACCAGAAAAAAAAGTAAATATATTATCAATTTTATTTTTAGACTTTTCTGACATTGATTGTACCTATATATTTTAAGGCTAACCATACCTATTTCATTTGTAAAAACTTGAACTACAAAAATCACTCTAAGTTTTATCATATAATTCTAAATAATATCACATAATTAATAAAGATTAGTAGGTATATGTTCCATTTTGATGGTTACAACTTACAAATAATATAGTTGGTAAATCCTATGTTTTACCTGTAAATCATATAGCCATATAGCCATAAAAGCTATCTATTTTAAATGTACTTTACTTACCTAATTCACACTATTATTAGAAATTATGTGTAAAAACAACACAAATTATGATGAATTATGAAATATGATGTAAAATGTAAACAAATTAATTTTCTAAGAATTTGGGAATATTTTGAAGTGTATTTTATGCATTATGCCTACTTGTCAAAGTTAGTTAATTTTACTTTACGAAAAAGACATAATAGACATATGTATATATTAATTGAAATTCTACTAATTACAATATATATAAATATATTTTTATTAAAATTAAGTACTTAATAGTCAATATGCATAAAATAACATAAATCTCTTTATATAATGTATAGTATGTACATTATAATTATAATTAATAAATAATTAACTATCGAATTTATTTAACAAGACAAGTATAATTTTTATTAGAAAAACAAATGTTTCGATGTTATCTTTATATAACTTATAACTAGAATAAGATTTAAAAAGGTCTATTGGCCTGTCTTTTGGTTATCCGAAAAGTCTTATATCCACATATTTATCATCAAGCATATCTATTTTGTGTGTCCTTCATAAATAAAAAAAAAATAAATAAAAAAAAAAAAATAAACGGTTCCCTGGGGTACGAGTAAAAAATTATCGTACCATGACTTTTGTAAAAACAACAAAATATATATAACTTGAGGTTATTTTCTGTGAATTCTTTATTGATCTAAAAAGAGAAGAAGAACTATTGTAAATAACTATATAGTAAATTTTGCGTTGTTTTATTTTGTTATATTTTGATCTATTATTGGAATTAAAGTTGGAATCTAATAAAATATGTTATCGTTAGTCATTACCTATACTATATAATATAATATTCTGCGTTTTAAAATTAAGTTCATGAAATGTCACCGGTGGACTGCTTTTTCCTCATTCTATACATTTTCTCTTTTCTCAATGTCAGCAAACATGTCATTATATTTAATTTGTACAGAGTTCAGATTATAGGCTAATATCATATTAACAAATAAAATAATAAAGTTAATTTTGTAAGAAAATTAAAATCTATAATTAATTATAATTGATTAACGCTTATTAATATATGGCAAGTACAGGGTGATCCAAATAACTTACTACACTCATTTTCTCGGTCAATTTTAATGTTTTTCAATTTTTTTTTTTTACAAAATATATAGAACTTATAACACTACATTTTTATATAAAAATACAATTTTTTACAATTTTTTTTCTTGCTGATTTTTGAATTTTTATACTTTTTTTAAATGGCATGCTATATATCTATTTACACCAAAAAATAGGTAAAAAAATTATAAGAATTATATTCCTTTGTCATTTTTAATTTTGTTAACTTTTCAATGAACTACAGTGATTTTCATTAAGCTGTTAAATGGATATTTATTAAATAGTGAAAGTACTTTTTCGGAGACGCCAATTCATTGACGTTTGTATTGTTTACAAACACTTTCAATAATAGGTATTTTATTATAAATCATAATATATTAATATACCTACAAAATATAACGAGTGTGTATTTCCAATTTAGTATCCAATTATGATGATAAACACAATTAATTAAATACCTATATCATACAATCGTATGGAAAAGTGAAAGTGAACCGTAGTAACAGTGACGTAAAAACTGACAAACGCTCCTCCTATGAATGAAAAATAAATAAATTTCAAAGACGTATATTATGAAAACAAATTGAAAAAAATTAAAAATTTCTTCACAAAAATTATTTTTAAATTATTACCCATGTCATAGAATAAAAACAAATATAGCATGCCATTTAAAAAAAGTATAAAACCTAAAAATTTAATAGGAAAAAAAATTATAAAAAATTATATGTTTATGTAAAAATATAGTGTAATGTACACCAAATATTTTGTAAAAAAAAAAAATTGAAAAACTTCAAAATTGACCGAGAAAATGAGTGTAGTAAGTTATTTGGATCACCCTGTATATCTTTGTATATACCTATACATTACACATATTATATATACATTTTAAAATATTTTTTCAATTATTAATAATATAGTATATAGATATAATTATGTTTAAACTCTAATAATTATTGGATAAATTATACATCATATACCAATATTTTTTAACTAATTTATACTAGTGAACTCTATTAATTCACTGTAATTTAATGTATAATTATTTAACAAAATAAAATGTATTTTATAATAGGTACATATTTTTTTTATACATTTTTTTAAAATTTAAATTAATGTAGAAAGTATATAAAACACAATTTACTATTTTTTATTACGTATAATTTTTAATTTGAGTAATTACCTAGTTATTATTTAGTTCTACCTATATATATATATGCTATTATAATAATATAACTCAATATTCATTAATTAACATATTTTTTACACCCACGTCATTTATTAATAATAAGTAATGGACAATTTATAATGCTTAAATGGCTATATATTTTAATGTTTAATAATATTATTACTTGGCATGTCTTTGATGGTAGGTATAGGTATTTATTATTTTATATTATTTACATAATGCTACAAAAATAATATATGTGTGTATAATAATTATTGTAAACGAAGCGAGACTTAAAATATGTCAATTAAATAATATAATGAAATTTATTTTGTTTTTAAAGCAATTAAAAGTATGGTATTGTTTTATAATATGAAATAAGTATGTACAGTAACAGTACATAGTATAGCGTAGTAGGTACCTACATCTAATATATCTTTTTTAAACATATTTAACAATTTCTGTCATTTATATATTAATATTTTTAATTATAAATGTATACTCATAATTACTAATTATAAATTAAGGTTACATAATTTCATAAATAAATACAGTAAACAGAGAAATTTGTGTTATTAATAAACAGTAAAATGGTTTCGATTGTGTCTCGATCAATAGTTACAAAGTCGGTATTTTCATTTCTCGTGTATACCTAATAGTGTTCGTGAATTAGAATAAAGAAAAAATATTTGAACATATCAAAGATAATAAAACTAGGTGTGAAATTTAAAAAATATTTCTGGAAAATGATGAATTGATAACTAATACATATATCTATCTAATTATATATAGAGTAATCATAAACTTAAGTTAAAAGAATCAAAAGTGGCTGATAAAATATGTTTTCAAAGTAATTTCTATAATACATAATATAAAATTCTGATTAACAAAAATAATTTAACACATTTCGTAAATTATTATAAATTATGATTTATATTAACTACTCATATGTTAAAAAATTACTTTATATTTTAAATTGATTCTTATTGTACAGTATAAATTTATTTCGTTATTATGAGTTTTAACTTTTCATTATTATATTTAATATATTTAATTTAATTATTGGGTCATTAGTAAATAATTATAATTTGTTTTTCTAAAAAAATTGTTTTAATTAGAAAAATGAATATAATTGAATAATTTTAACGAAACATAAATTTATATTCGATTACCTTATTAATTTATTATGTATAAATAAAGAGTTTATATTTATTATATTAATATATTATATTATTATATTATATTATATTATATTATTATGTATTTATGTTTACATATAAAAGAAACTTTACATATAATAATTAAAATAAGTATATTGTACTAATATTATTTTCTCAATATTTATTTTTAGTTAAAATGAATGTTTTTATTTACATAAGCCCATATTCATACTTTCTTATTATTTATTGTTTCAATTAACGATATTATAATTAGAATATGTATGTAGGTACCTTCATACCACCATTGATTATAGAATACTAGAATATACAATAATATAATTAATATCATACTACCTATTCCGCAAAACATATAAAAAGAAAAAGCTAATGTTCATAAATAAAATAAAATTAGAATAATGATAATTTAAAAACCAACTATTTTTAAAGAGGTTATTTTTTGAATATTTTTATAGAAAGAAAACTATATTTATGAAATTAATTGTGAATTGTAATTTAGAAAATATAGAATATTACCCGGGTCTGATAGGTTTAATATACAGTAGGAGTATAATTTAAAGGATTTCATAATCATAAGTATATAATATAAACATTTTATATGGTTGACAAATTTTATCAACAGACAACAGCTAATAATTAAATATAAAGAGTTTCAAAAGCTACGAGGAAGAATTGTAAACGTGGTATCATAGTTATTAAAGAAAGAAATTTAATGTTTTTGATGATTGAATGAAAATATATAAAATATAAAATAGATATTTATAATAACAAAATGAAAGTGATAATATTGTAAGTTCGTAAAATATAAATATCAAAGTTTTACGTACAAGTTATTTTTTTAACATGATCGTAATAAAATATTTCTGATAAAAAATTAGTGCTAAAAATTTTTAAATCAACTTAAAATGCATGTAATTTAATGTTTTGAATTTTTTATCGCATAAACTGTCTCTGTCATAACTATATGACCGGTGTCGAAATGTTCATTATCCTATTATGTCTGAACCCTCTACTTTCCTTTTGTACGATTTCTTCCCCTTCGTCAGGTTCTACACATAAATCGATTCGTGTCAATCATGATTGACCTATAAGCCTTGAATAAAATATTGCTGCTACAACTACCGACTTTTATAGTTTAACAGTATTAGAAAATAGAAACTGTAAAGCATACAAAAATGTAAAATATACAAATAGGTACATACGACGTACCCGTGATATGTAAGATGTAACTATGTAAGTAACTAAATGTTTTAGAAAATATGTATTAAATTATTAAAAAAAAACTATTCGATTATAATTAGGTATGTTATAATTTATAATACGTGAATACCAATAATGGAAATAGGAATTATGCTTATTAGGTTAGATAATATACTTCTAAACCTAAATTATTTAGAATTGACCTTAAATTATGCATTCGGTTAATAGCGTATAAAAATAAAATTGTAAAGTTAATTAAATGTTTCCTAAATAATTATATTAAAGGAATGAGTTGGCTCTGTAAGATGTAAAATATTAAAATAATAATAATAATAATAATATTATTATTATTATTTACTCATATATTTGTATATAATTAAATTAGATATCCTTACTTTTATATTTTAATTATAAATACAATTTTTCTTTAAATTAAATTAAAATATTATATATTTTTATTTTATTTTAAATTAATATTGTGATGTTGATTGCAGCCTACAGGAGTTGGCCAGTTAGCCAGTAAGGGACAATCATAATAATATAATAGTACTGTGTAATAACTTATTAAATCTTGAACATGGACTATTAATAATAACATTAAATATTTTTTAATAAAGCAAAAATTATTTATAAAATATAAAAGTAAACAATTATAATTCTTATTTTTAATATTTTTTTACTAACAGCTTCAAGCAATATAAAACATTCAATGAAGTGCAAGTTGACGGTTTAAATTATTTAGTATAAAACATCCGCCTGTCGTATTTAAACTTATCAGAACAAAAATGTTGAAAGCATTGCATCTCATTTTCAATATTTATGTATGCAACTAGAAAATTCAGTTCAGAAAGTTCATCGTTGAACATATTATCGATAATAGTGTTACGATTTAGTTGAAACATGTGAACATACTCTGTAAATTTCTGAAAATTAGAATACGTATGGTATTATTAGTGTTTTAGTACACGAACTTTCAGTAAAACTTTTCATAGAAGTCTATCGACTATCATGAAATATATAACTTTTTAAACTACGTTATTTTTTGTGTATAATATATATTTAATATATACGAATAGAATAGGACATATTAAAAATTGTATAAAAAATAAAAATATTAGTTCTTTTATTCATTATTTTAATGCTATATATTCTATTTTATAAGAAATATACTATAACTACATTAAACTATTTTATAAGTAGATAACAAATACATATCATCATATTAAACTTAAATCAATCATAATATAAATTATTATAGTTCTAAAAATTATAAAATAAATATGTGTGTAGACTAAATAACCCAATATAAATTATATCAATAATGATAAAAAATTATTTTGTAAAAAACTAAAAATTGTTGGTCAAATCCAATTCTTATTAAGAAAACCAGATCAAGGTTATTTACCACTCAAGAAAAAATTGAAATGTTCAACCCATTGTATTCTTGTATTTATGTTGCCATAAACTTTTATACAAAATTACCAATCAATGTCAAATCAACCCATACCATATTATACAGCTATCATAATATGTAGACTCAGTGTAGTTATTCTCATGCTTATTATAATATATGAATTTATAAAAAAACAGATCTGATACTGCTGTGGAATGGATATAGGTGAAAAGAAGATAATCGATAGTGTTCAATGTTAATTAAAATTTGAATGCAATGTTAATTCACTGCATTCGAAAAAAACGATTCTGAGCGAAGTTCAATCAAATATAGTTTTTGATTAAAAATTTTACATTTTTATTAAAAATTAAAAGGCCTAAATACTCCAAAATGTTATGACATATATTATATGAACACTAAATAAAATTTTCAAATCTCTAAGTTCAATATAAATGACCTAAAATCTTTAAATGAGTCCTCAAATGCCTATGTCTGACAGAATTTCGCTCAAAATAATTTTTCAAATACGATGATTTATCATTGCATTCGAATTTTAATCAAAATTCAACAATATCCTTTAAATACCTGTATCCCTTCCATAGTAGAATCAGTTCTTCTTCTTATAAAAAAAAAAAAAAATTGTAATTATAATAATATTCATATTTTTACAATAATTTGAAACTAAGTTAAACAATATATTATATTTTATTATCTTCAATACAATTTTTGTACTTTTTATTAAACATTATTGTAAAAATATTGAGAAATAATAAGAAGAATCGTTATAAGGATTTTTAGATTTTCGATTACACTAAAAATATGAACTTTAAACAGCAATAAAAAAATTTAGAATTGGGTTTTTTGTAATAGTTTGGTAACACGTCAAGCAGATGTGAGGATATTACAATAAAAATTTCTGACTTTAAAACTCAACATTTACAATTTTATCAAACATTTTAGAGATAAAAATGAGAATTTTAAAGAATATTCAATATTATATATTTTGACAAAAAATTACGTCACTATTCTTATGTAGTACCTACAACCTATACCTATATGAACATCCAATAAAATGTTAAGTCTCTATAAGTTAAATATTGTCTGAGCTATCTTATAATATTGAAATTTATTTTAGTTTTCGTGTAAAATACCGTATTTTCATCATTTTTTGGTAGTTTTTCCTATTGCATAGAATCAATTTCGAAAAATTTAATAACGACCTTAATAAAGTACCAACTAAATAATATTTTCTGTCTGTTAAATTCGGAATTATATGCAAATCTTGGTAATCGGACTATTTTTTCTGGTAGTAAAAGTGTTTACACACAAACTAAGAAAAAAAACCCAATACATTCGCTTCGCTATGCAAAATTTAAAATGCCGGCATTTTTATATTTTTTCAGGTATTTTTTTATATTCTAAAAAAATTAAATATTTGTAAAATGCAATAGTAAATACTAATTAATTATATGTGTAATTTTTATTTTTTCAGCCTTTCAAATCTACATCAACTATGGTATCATCAGCCACGTGCCATAGACGTGGTGTGCCAAAAAATAATTTGGCAGATTACAATACAACTTTTGGACGTGAATCATTTCCAAACGATTATAACGGAGATGACCTTGATGATTATTTAAGTCACAGGTTAGTTTTAAGTTTTAGACTAAAACAAATCATAATGTTTGAACTTATTAAATTAAATTTGAGATACCTAAGTGTACATTATTATCTGCTAAAATAAATAAAATAAATATTTTTCTGTATAGATAGATAAAGTATACTCGTATAATAATTCACTAATTATTTTTCTTTTTTTACCATGAAAATGAATTGAATAATTTAATATAATTAATTTAGATATAATAATAATAATTAAATTATTATTATATGTATGCATATGTATTTACAAAGTTATAACTATTTTCTAGAACATTTTTATGTTGAAACATAAAAATAAAACATTTAAACTATTAAGTATATGAGAATAGTCATACAAGATAATGTGATGTACTGATGTTTATTGCAATATGCCACATGGTAAACAGTTTTTTCTAATGTAATAAACTAATAAATATAATCAAATAAATAAATTACCTATCACCTAAATAAAGTTTTTATTGAGTACATAAATTTTCACTTACGAATACATATATTACATATATATCATATATTCAAATGAAATACGCAATTATCAAGTAATTGCATATCAAATATTATATATTTATTGATATATCAATATATCAAATTATCATCAGTTGTCTAAGTATGTGTATGTAAACATAAATCACAAATTGATGTCATGATTAATCTGCTCTATAATACGAGTATATTATTACTTATTTATTAGTATGTTAAAATCTTAAAAAAATTTATTAATTGCAATTTATGGAAACATATAAATATGTTATTATCGTATTTTAGTTTTTAGATTTTTATGAGAAAACTAATCTATTCAAACCAGAGGCGTTATTTGGAGTGAGAGGAAGTGCAGAATATATAATACCTATATAATATCAGTGGCGTATTTAGAATTTTATCAAGAGGGGGGATAAGAATTTATTAAGTGGTCACAAACTCAAATATGATCCTTCGCCTAACCACCAAAGTTACCATCGCATAATATATGTACCGATTAATTTTTTTTACATTTATCAGTCTCTACGTTCAATATAAATAATTTTACTGAAATTTAAAGGTGTTACTTTAAACACCTATAAAAAAAATTGAGTCTTGAGATTTTCCTCATATTTTGGAAATTTGTTAAGATATACATCAGTACCTATACTTAAATAACATTTTCAAAATTTTTTCATACTTTTTAGTTTTTCTATTAATTTTTATTGTAAAAACTAAAAGTATTAAGAAATAATAAGAAGAATATTCGTATAGATTGGAAGATTTCCGTTTAAACTAAAAATATCAACTTTAAACAGCTATAAAAAATTGTGATTTTGGATTTTTCTAATATTTTGATATAATGTTAATTAATATGTAAATATACACCAGTAAAATTTTTAGACCATAGTGTTAATTTTATCAAACATTTTATACATAAAGACAAAATTTTTTTGAAATATTTAAAGACCTATATTTTGTAGAAAAATTAACGTAATGGTTCCAAAATTTTACCACATATATATAATACCTATGTAAACAGCCAAACAAGTCTATCGTCAAAATTGCCCAAGTTATCGTGAAATATTAAAATAGAATTCGTCAAAATTTAAGTTTTCGTGAAAAATGCCGTTTTTTCGTCATTTTTACGTAGTTTATTCTACGTATAGCTACCACTTAGGATCAATTTTGAGAAATTCGGAAAATGACCTAAATAAAGTACCAACTACATCCACATTCCAACAGGAAACATATGCTATTCATGAAAATCGGAACATTATTTCGGGTATCGGGTAGGTAGTAAAAGTGTTTCAGACTAAAAAAATGACACATCATTGTAAAACCAATACATTCTTTGCTTTGCTCAAAATCTAAAATAGTATTTAATATGATGGCTCTAATTAATTACATATTTTACAGCCTCTGGGGGGATTGATCACCATGATTCTCCTTGTAAATACGCCACTTATATATTTTTAATGGCCTGGTGAAATGTCAAAATTGGCCTGCCTAAAAGTTTGCACACCCGGAAAAAAACTGAAATGACGTCCCCGATTTAAGATTTAACCATACTATTGAAAACCCCAAAATATTATTATATTATTATGCCTAATATTATCTCCTCCATAAATTATATTAGATCGAATTTAACGATAATAACATTATGTACTCCTTTATATAATAATATATTAATATATATCATACCTAATTCATGCGATCCGACTAAGAGTTTTAGGAATTGGGAGTAGATGGTATAATATTTATTATTGAAATTATACGAGATCATCGTACGATTTACACGCGTAGCTGGTAGGTATTTAAATACCTAAATTATTTAAATTATTTATTTAAATATTATACAGTTGTCTATTTTATAAATCCAATAAAGTCAAAATCAAAATGATGCCGATGTTTCATCAATATTATATTGTGTTTTACCCTTGGTTTAGGTATATAGTTACGATTATGACCTCGCACGAAGGTTGACGTGTTTGTATATAGATGTGACGTGAGTAGCTTTCAGAAGTGGAAGTCTGTTGTAGTTCCGATTGTATTTTGATCTGCTGTGCCATGCGATGATACTATAACATTATTTATTGTATGACCAACGCGTGCGCTACCGCGGTATAGAGTTTATACTATATAGATATAGCCCATATACGAATAGATGGTAAACAGTAGGAGTCCGCGGACATTATAATTAGACGCCACACATTATATTATAGCTACACTATTCATATACTACACCATAACCACAAAATAAAATAGTCTGTCGATCTTTGCGTTGCATTGTGTCGTGACTCATGACACCCATCGCGAATACCGAGTATATAGCTTTGCTATTCCAATACGAATACCTAATATAATTTATTTATATGCCCGTTATAATAAGTTTAACACGGCCATAAAGAAAAATTTGTTTTTATTTTATTTTCATGGCAGGCGGTATTCTGCAGACGAATGTAGCATAGACACGGGTCGAAAACCTATAACGTTTAACATGTATGAAAAGAGACACGTAGAGAACATACACGATGTGCACAAGAAATTCCAAGAAATTACCGTGTACGAAAATAATTCCGCGGTAGAAGGTAAATATTGTTCTTATATTTTTTATCCTCTGTCATTCCGAGTTTATCATCACTGTGTTATCTGGAAATATTTTAAAATATATAGTCCCCGTGTGTTTGACGCTTATGCCTATACACCATTCATTTAATCGTTAGAACTTAGAAATATCAAATAGGTTATACGTTATTATAATATAATTTATATTTCTGTATCGTTTTATCAAATCACGCTTATGTACATTTAACAGTTATCTTCTATCTATATTTTTAAATATTTCAAAACTGTTTGTAACTTTTAGTAAATGAAAGATATATTTTCACTCAAAGTAAAATATTAAAAACATTCAAAGTTGTAATATATTTTTGAATTTTATATTACACTATTGGCGCAATTTTCACTTGTAATAGGTACATATTTACATTCGCGTGAGCACATACAATGTTTATTATTATGTTTTCTGTTGATAAAATATATATTATTAAATATTACTATACCAATTTTTATATATTTATGTTAAAATATTAGTTAGGCCTACTTAACAATCAATTTTATTATTTTTACAAAAATTATGATAATAACGTATTTATTATTTATGTGCAAATTTATTGGTTCTTTTTAAGAGCATATTTAATCTATTGAAATTTAATTTACTATCTATACATGGAAATATATATTAGGTATAAAAATAGATGGAATTTTTTTTTTTTTTTTTGCAGAAATAATACCAAAAATACCAAATCCTCGAGTATGGTCTCCACCAGAATTATCACGTACCAATACTGATGATCCAGCTGAATGTGTTAAAAAAATGATCAATTATGCTAAAGACATGGAATTAGAATCAGTTTTTGATATTTTAACAAGTCGGGATGAAGAATTTTTTAAAAATAACATTAATGATACGGATTCTACAGGTCGAGTAAGTCAACACAAAATATTATATCTTTTAAAAATATTTTAATGTATACTAGCATTCTGTAATACCACTCAAAAAATTATATATTTAAATGCAATATATTAAATTTATATAATAATGCAGAATGATTAGAAATTTGTATTCAAAAAATAATATAGTTAAAATGATACAAACATTTTAATTTCCAATGAAATATTTACTGTCTCATTACATTTGTCACGAAACATTTTAATACATTTGTATTATTGTATATAGTTATGCTTATGACTTATGAATTTATGAATTATGATTTATATTTATATTTATTGTTTAACCAAATCATCTATTTCAGGTTATAATTATATTTTTAATGAATTATATTAAATTTAATTAATTTGCAATATTCATGCTGTATCAGAAAATCTAATTCGTGTATTAAACAATTATTTTAAATTTTATACAATTATTATTTTAAAATTTATATCAAATTCTTCTTTCTTAATACAACTAAAAAACGTATAATTTAAAAAAATAATATTAAACTATAAAATTGAAATACTAATATAATATTATAATATATAATAATAAAATAAAGGGCCTACATAACATATAGGTGTATCTGTAGGTTTGGGATGTTGGGAATTGAATCCGTTATATTTACTTATTTCCACAACTTAAAATACATAAAATTTTATTTAAATTTCTCACGTTTATTTAAAGTTATACTTATAATAATAGAAATACTTAACAATTTTCTAAACACGTGAATAAAATTATCTTTAACAAAATCAATAACATTTTCTGTATGACTATTCTCCAATCTCATAATATCATTTATCTTATTATATTATTATCTTTTTATGAATATATGATAATGCACCATGACCATGTTAGCTAAAAAAATAAAACTACTATGTAAGAGCTTTATATGACAAGTAGGTAATTTATAAGTATCAACATTCAACATCCATCAGGCAACGAATAACTAAACACTTTATCAACTCATCTAAATAGATTACTGTCAAAATTCAAAAGCCACTAAAATTATATCGTATCATTTTCTATTAAAAATGAATCAATATGGTATAAACCATAAAAATAACACTAAAAAGTAAACCCTTATTATTCCTTCCATAAAAAAAAAAAAATATGTTAACTTCGTGTATCAAGGACATAAAAGCAGAATTTTTCTGAAAATACCTAAACCTTTAGAAGATATTCTTATAATAAATATATATTAATTTTAATCTTAAATTTGTTTTCACATTCTCATAACAAATTAATAAACAAGTAATAAGTAGATACCTATGTAATTTAATAAAACCATTTTTCACTTTCCTACTTACTTTTAAATCATATTAAATCTATATACCTACCTAAAGAAATGTATATACATATATACTTAAATAGAATAAACATTTTGTTTTAATTTATATTTATTTAAGTAAAGGTACCTATATCAAATTTCACTTTAAAAAATTTAAATTTTAGTAGAACGGCCTATTGATAATTTTTTAAGAAAACCGTATGTCATATATAAATATAATACATATTATGATATATACAAATACAATGATCATAAATAATAATAAGAAATTATTAAGCATTATCAAAGAACAAAAATAATAAACAATATGATCTATTTTACATAGATTATATTTTCTTGAAAATTTATTAAATCCATTGTTAAAGTAGCAAATTTTAGCGAGATTTTTAAAATTTTCAATTTGGACTAATACTATTATTTAGATAGGCAATAGCATAATAAAATAAATAACAAAATTTAAATTTTCATTACTATTCAAATTTGTTTTACCGTAACAATTAAATTATGCATATAATATGACATCGAAATGATACTCGTACGTTCTACTAAATACTTCGTGTTGTAAGTGTATGTTCGTCTATGTAAGTGCTTCGGCAGTACATATACTAAAGTAAATTAAATTAAATACAATAAATATGTAATAAATTATGCTACCCAAAAAAATCAAAATCTAAATATCGAACATAAATTTTTACAACTTGAATATTAGGTACAACGTTATAATATTAGAAGTTAGAACATACTAATCCTAATAAAATATATCATTAGCTCATGGAAACATTATAATATTTATTTAAATATCTTTATTTATTTTTTTATCATTTTTTGTTTTCTTTATTTATAAAGAATTTATTTATTTATATTTCATAAAGATGAAACATAAAAAATAAATTATTGAAATTCAATAATATTTTGAAATAAATGTTTGGTATTAATAATAAAACCATAATGGTATTAATTAATAAAAAAGTAATAATTTTAATGGTATATTATAATCATATTAATCACTTTATTTACGTTTAATGATAAACACTATACACATATATATATATATATAGGAGAAAGGAGAAGATTAAAAATAAATCATTTCTTAAAGCTATACAAGGCTTATATATTAAAGCTATACTTTAATTAATTAAAAAGTCAAGCATACAGAACGCGTGATTGAAAATTATGGCAATAATTAATTATCAATATTTAATATCAAAAGGTGTCATTAGTAGAATAAATAATAATTAATAAATACTAAATTTTTCATAACAAATATCATAAGGCATAAAACTATAACAATAGTATTATAACATTACGTGGAATCAACAACTATAGTATATTTTATTTATAATCTTCTCAATCCCAAAGACGGAAATTGAAAATGCAACATTCAATATATTACCGATTATATATCAGTTATCTATATTATCTATATTATGCTTTAATGAAACTTTAAAAATATTACTTTTTTATTATTATTATAGACACTGCTAAGTTACATAGCATCGAGTGGGAATGTAGCAATAGTGGAAGAAATACTTAGAGTGCCTAACTTAGACTATAACAAACCAGACAATGAGGGCAACACACCTTTACATTTTGCTTCTCAGGCAGGTTAGTATACCTACATACCTCGTAGTATGTAGTTACAAGTTTGAAATATTAATTTTATTTTGAAATGTTCCATGAACATTTATTATTATTATTATTATTATTATTATTGTTGTTGTTGTTTTGTTATTATTATTATTATTATTATTATTATTATTATTATTATTATTATTATTAACGCAATATAATATAAAGAGATAGTGTAATAATATATTATGTTATATTCCACAACAACTGTAGGTATTAAATAATTTGTTAAATATATGGTTTTACACTTTTACTCATATATTGTAGTCTGTCATGTAACATAACGATATACTTAAAAGGACAAGGGTGTCAAGGGTAATACGTATAATATATTATATATCAAATATTAATATATATTATCATGTTGCACATTTTATAAATTATAATACTGTGACGTTTTCGGTGTATTGATTTATATTTAATATAAATCGTAGTATTGATTCACGTAATGCGGTAGGTATTCCTTTAGTGTGTGACCTATAAATCAGTGATGATCACAGTCCACAACTGTATGAATACTAAGTTTTCAATATTCAATATCATTAGATTTTTATTTCTAATCATATTTTATCATATATGTTATTGAATTTATTATTAAATCGAAGTATATTTATCAACACACAACAAGATACGAGTATACATTCTAAATAATAATATATAATAAGTATTGCATAAATAATATTTAAATAATGAAAAATGTACTTATAGAAAATTGTTTATTTGAAATCTTTTATTTCTTGTTTTAAATATTTATTTTATAATTCATTAACTTCGATTTTTTAAGAAATATTATATAATTTCAAATAAGAAGTTTTTAGTTTAACTATACTTCATTGAAATAGAAAAGGTGCACCTAAAAACTACTTATTAAAAATAATTTTGTTATTAGTTTCATTGAGTAATTAAACTTTTTTTTATTAATTTTAAAAATTGTTTATATTGCTCACTTTAAATATAATAGATATTGTCATTTTTACAACTGTCTTTGATAATGTTTATTTAACAGAAACTATTGAAAAACAATAAAATTATAATATACCTCCATTAATCTTCTTTTTTTTTTATTTTCATATATATATATATATATATAATGGTTTTATTAAGTATGTAAATATATGTACTCGTATATTATATATATATATATAATGTTTACATATAAAAAAAAAAATAATTTCTTTTCTAGATAATTTATCAAAATAAATTTGATTTTCCATAATAAATTAATTATAAATTGCTCATGGAAAATATATCATTTAAAAAAAGTTCCTAATATGTACTAAAAAAGTAAAAATCTAGAAACATCTAGAAACCTTTACGCGTTTGTTAATATTTTATTTCTATGAATTAAACATGAATGATATACAATTCATAATTTAAATAATTAATTCCTATTCATCTAACATGTGATGTGTTACTGCTTAACTCGACTGCAACTGATTTGTAAAAAATGAAATACAAAATTGTTATACTTTATGTCTATATATAAAAATTAACACTATTTCTATACTTACATTTAGGCCAATCTGAAATTGTCTGCCTTCTATTGAACAACTGTCTGCAATTAGAAATTGACGCCAGAAACTGTATGGGATTCACGTCCTTAATGAAAGCTGCTCTTCAGGGGCGTACAAAATGTGCGAAATTTCTACTATACGCAGGTAGGTACCTATTGTCTATACTATAAAATATAAATACCTACTGCTACGAGTATAATAATTTAAAAATAAACCTACCAATATTGCATAATGAAAAAGGTCAAAATTATATTTTTTTAATATTTAGGTATTTATTTATAAAATAAAATTTTAATGTTGTAAATAGGTTGTAAAAATGTTTATTTGCAAAAAATTTAAAAAATTACTTTTTTAGAAATATAGAATTTTATGTGAAAATAAATTACATGATTATAAAATGGAGCATCTAAATCTATACCTCTCAGATAGTAATAAATTTCTATATTGTTTATTTCTAATAATTTAAATAGGTAGATTTTGAAATATATAATATGAAAGAAAAATTAATAAGTGAAAAACTAATTAGATTTTGGTTTGCCGGTAATTGCATATAACTATAACATGTGTTATTATAATCAGTGGCATAGCAAGGGTGAGGCAACTGAGACATTTGCCACAGGTTTCATCGCAATGGGGGGGGGGATAACTATTGTAAATTTTTAAACTAAATTATTGTTCGACTTATTTCAGGTCAGTGCTATATTTAGGGGGACGAAGTACCTCCTCTATTTTATTATTTTCTTTAGCGTACCCTCTTACTAATTACTAAATCCACTATGATATTACATGTACCTAAGATTACATTAGACCACATTAGAGGGACGCTAATTTTTTTGAAAGTCTAATAGTTCCCATTCTCTTTTTCTCCAAATTAAACACTGTTTCAGGTCACACTTGAAAAAAATGAATTGCTACTAATATTATTATAATGTTGTGCGTAAATTTTATATTTTAACATGTACCTACTACTTATGAGTTATTAAGATCTTACGATCTTATGATTTTACATATTTTTATATTATATCAGATGTCGGAAAAGCTTACTACGGCTCTGATTATAAATATTATTTGTTACAAAATAGGATATAGATAGCTGGTATACATAAATCTTTTTTAAGTTAATCCATTAATTATACACAACTCCATCATTTTGTTAATTATTTATATTAGACATATTGTACATAATCTTATATATATTTTTAATTATAATAATTGAATATAAGTCGTTTTTTATTTGTTATTTATAACATATATTTAAAAAAATAATAAATAATCAATCAAGTTAGAGTTCTAATTTCGCTTAGAATGAAGTATTAAATATAAATTAAATACCTAAATAACTGAAAATGATGTAGATTTGTATATTATATATATACAATTTATATTTTTTTTTCATTAATATTTAATATATTATTATAGTTAGATATCTCGTTCCTCAATGACAGTTAACATTTTAAAAGTTTACATATATTTTATTTTATACGAACATGTATATATTATATATTATGAACATAATAATTATAAAAACAGCACAATATTTGATTTTGATGAATTATGGTTTTATGATTACTTTATTTAACAAGTCCAATTTTAGTAATTTTACTATTAGGTACAATGTACACCAAGAATATAATATAATAATATTTTAGATTCTGAGCGAAGCGAAGAATGTATTGATTTTACAATGATGTGTCTTTTTTTTTTTTTAAGTATGAAGACACATTTACTACCCGAAATAATGCTCCGATTTTCACGAATAGCATATGTTTCCGGTTGGAAAGTGGATGTTGTTGCTTGTTGGTACTTTATTTAGGTCATTTTCGGATTTCTCAAAATTGACCCTATGCGTTAGAAAAAACGACGAAAAAATGACAATATATTAATCAATACCTGTACATTATCTGACTGAACTTCGCTCAAAATCGTTTTTTCGAATGCTATGGTTCATCATTGCATTCAAATTCTAATTAAAATAAAACATTATGATTTGCACGCCTATATTCCTGCGGCAGAAGTATCCCTTCCCTTTTTATTATATTATTTTTCACAATATTAACTATTAATTTGTACTAAGGCGAATTCACGCTAAGTGATTTGAAAATGCATCGTGCTAATAAATATTATATACATTATATTACTTACGACTTTACGAGTATATTATGTTAATATGTAATGCTTATAATATAAAATGTGGTCGATCGCGCGAAATTAAACTAATTGACCTCATGCAATTATTTTCATGAAAGAAAACAGATATTTTTTGCCCGTAGTGTGACTTTCAGCTTATATTTAAACACGGAGATTTAATATTTGTTTTCAAACATGCATTTTTAAAATCAGTTCAAATGCGTTCAAATCGCATGATGTAAAACCGCTTTTACGCGACCATGTGAATTATTGTAAAATAAAGTACCTAAATATTTTAATCTCTATACTAATATTATTATTTATATACCTATTTCCAACTTTTCAATTTCAATTAAATATTATTTAAATAAACAATTATAGTAATAAACAAGTGAAAAATGGTTTGAATTTATTTTTTTATTAAGATTTTAATTGAAACGTTTCATAATATATATTATAATATTTAAAAATAATAAAATAATATTGATTTATTTTTTATTTAGAAAAATATTATTTATGTTACATCATAATTTTAAACTTCATACTTATGTTTAACAATTATATTACATTATTACCACATTTTAACGTAATTGAGTTTCAAACATATTACATTTATTAATCGAATAATGTTTGTTTTATTTTTTTTTAACTTAACTCAATGTAGAATTTTTTTAAATAAAAATTATATCAGGTATATAAAAGAGAAAATAACAAAGAACAACATTATTTGTAACAAATATAATTTAATTATACTTATAACTTATAAAAATAAAGAGTAAATCTTATTTCATTTTATATTCTGAGCCAAGCGAAGAATGTATTGGTTATACAATATGTGTCTTTTTTTGTTATTTTCTGTTTTTATGTCTGAAAACACTTTTACTACCCGAAATAATACTCCGATTTTCACGAATAGCACATGTTCAAGATTGGAAAGTGGATGTAGTTGGTACTTTATTTAGGTTATTTTTCGAATTTTTCAAAATTGACCCTAAGCGGTAGAAAAACGACGAAAAAACGGCATATTTCACGAAAACTGAAATTTCAAATTTTGACGAATTTGATTTCAATATTTGACGATAACTCGGGCAATTTTGATGTTAGAGACTTGAAAATTTTATAGGGTGTTCAATTGTTCATTTATGTGATAAAATTTTGAGTTTTAAATATTTCATAGAAAATGTAAAAATTTTAATCAATTCCTACATTATCTGATTGAACTTCACTCAGAATCGTTTTTCGAATGCAATGGTTTATCATTCGCCATTGCATTCAAATTCTAATTAAAATTAAACATTGTGATTTGCACACCTGTATGGCTGTATCCCATGCGGCAAGACTATCAGCTCGTCTTTTTTTTTTTATTATTTTATTTGGTTTTATCTAAATTTTAAACTTAACCAAAATTATAATATTGTTTTCTGCTAGTAACACCTAATTATTTATATTTAGTTTTATATACCTACTTGGTAAATATGTAAGATAACTATGTGCATTTTGATGGCTTGTTGTTGTAGTTTAGAACACCAAATAATTCAATATTTAATATCTAATTGGATTTTACAATAAAATTATTTTTATTTTTTTTTTAATTCGAATTTTTTAATCTATACTGACAATCTGACATACTGTAATAAATGGTAGCTACTTCTTTATAAAGTAGTTTTGATTAATTATATTTATACCTACTTAATATTAATTATTAATTATTATACGTCTCAACATCAATGCATCTTTAATTATATTCAAAAGCATGAACTATAGAATCTTTTACTTTGTAAAGTTGTTTTGTTTTTTTCGTGAAAATAATAAATACGTAATTAGATATAATTAGCATAAATTATAGTTAGGTATATTGTATATAATAAAATATAATTAATATTTTTTATTATGCTTAAAAACTAAAATCATTCCAACAGGTGTTCAATTTGTCATATCTATAAACTATATATTATAGTCCTTTTTTATTTATAGTAATATCGTTAAGTATTAACTTGTGTATAATATATTTAAATAAATAAAACCCTAAATCCAAGACTGTGATCAGTCTGTGTTTTGGACTGATGATGGTAACTTTGTTATCAAAATACGTATTTGCTTAAATACAAGTAATAATTCTTTTATGGATTTGGGTTTTTATTTATTTAAATATATTATAGTCTATATTTCTATAATGTTGGTAATTTTAGTTAATTGATGTGCTTTAATAAAATTGATTTTTTTATAAAAACTATTCATATATTTTGTAAATTAAAGAAAAGAAAATGAAAATGTTTATCCAAATTTAAAATTATTTAAAGTCTTAAGTAGATAAGTTTTATACACTTTTATTTGCGTCATCCTAATATAAATATAACAATGACGTCATTACATTAAAACTTTTACCTTCCAAAATACTTATAATGACTTTACTTAAAATATTTTACATTTGACGTAAAAATAATCATTCAATATTATGTTGACATTTTTTTTTTCGTTGTTTAGTTTTTATTTTATTATGTAAAATGGTTAAAATTAAACTTTGTCTTATTAATTGTTTATAATAAAAACAATTAAAGCATAAATTTAACGTTATATTTTTAATATATTTTCTAGAATATAAATATAATAATATATAATATGCAGGTGTAAGGAATTATAAACCAAACTTAAGTACTTAAGGTACTAAGTAAGGTAATAAATTATTTTCTCCAACTATATAATATATTCTTAAACTTCTTAAGATTGGATTTCATAAATTTGCAAACTTTAATATTCGTATAAACGGGCCAATGATATTTTCACATTTTATTTTTTAGCTTTTCTTTTTTAGATTCGTTCTAATATTATTATTTATTAGTGTTTTTATTCATATAAAATGTTTATAATAGGTATCAATATGTTATGATTTTTATTTTCAATAGTTAGTAATAAAAATTAAAATACATTCTTCCGACTTAGCCACACCTTTCTTCCTTCTTATTCATTAAAAACTTTCATGAAACAATACTCTCCTTTAGCATAATCTTATCGAACTGCATAACGTGCTCTATTATCCATCTCCTCCCAAACTGTCATCAATTATTATCAATCATTCAATTTTTATTTTTTTAATTCTGTACTCGTATATTTTATTTTATATAAAGTATATACCTACTAAGACTAAGACTAATATCAATATTATTCATTACAATAGTCATTACTTCATTAGGTACAATTGTATTTAAATTTAATAATTGCCATAACTATAATAATATAATATTTGAACTTATATAGTTATATACTTGTATATATATATGATTAAATGTATATAAAATTCTTCTAGAAAAACATTTCATGAACTTGTAATACTTGTAATATAATATCGATTTATAAAAACGTTGTGTTTCAGGTGCGTCGCCTACTATGCGTGACACTGGACGGGGCCTGCGTGCCGAACAATGGGCCCGATTTTGCGGCCGGTACAATTGTGCGGATGCGATCGAGAAACTGGCGCGCAACCGACTCCTTGAACGAACAACGTCCTACGGCCGGTGGGGCAGCGATCCGGAACTTGGTCCGCATCTGCTGGTCAACGGCAAACTGATGCAACCACCGTCGGTTGTTCTCCAACGAAACGGTACGCAACGACACTCTATCAAGTCGAAACTGAAGCGAGCGTTCAGAACCTCGTCCAATCCTGACTCAACCGGCACCGCCAACCAGTATTCGTTGGTGTCGCAACTCACGGGTGCCGCTCTGTGCGCCAGCAGCCCAGCGTTGCCTGTCCACACTCGTTCGAAGCCCATGGTTAAATCGTTACTCAGGCCGCTAACGGTGCCCAAGGTCACCGTTACCGGGTTACAAGAACAGCAAACACCCGCCGCTCCATCGTCACCCAGCGCAGTGGATTCTCGGAGCAAAAAACAAAAAAACAAAAAACGATGATGTCAATGAATCGCGGGTTACAATTTATTATTATTATTATTATTATTATTATTGCCTATTGCAATATCGACGAATGGGAATTTTATGAAGCGAACTGTATCGGAATTCTTGCCCAATTTCCATCCTCTTTGAACATAAGAGTATGCTATTGTAGTATTGTGAATAATGAGAATTTTACGCGTTATATATACCAAAATAATTGTCATTACTCTGACAATGGTTATAAACTATATTTATATACCTATTATATAATAATACAGTTATTATCGTAAAGAACCGACTATATATAAATATAATACCGAGTATAATACATAGGTATTCAAACCTGTACGTTGATTCGGCTGTCTACATTGTTGTAAAAATGTAGAATTGTAGACAATTGTATTTCATTATGGTTATAAAATTTATAAATTTATAAGTGTTATAATTTATGACTTTATGAGTTTATCGTGTTTTTCAATTTTCATCAAACCATAGTGTACACCATTTAAAATAACATCTACTGAACCATAAACCAAGTTATAAGTAGCTATGTAACCTTCGATTATAGGTAGGTACCTACTTAGTCAATATCCAGATTACCTATGTTCCTTGTGGAATTGTTTTAAAAATACTATACCTATATATTTTTTTAATTAAAAAAAAATAATAATAATAAGTTAATAGGTATTGGTCTTTACTTTTCTAATAGATTTATTTAATACCTACATAACTGTACTGCGGACGCGTATATGCCGTATCGTTAAGCTTAAGATAGTCAATAATTAATAATTATTGGCAGGGCCTAAAATTGTGTGTACTACGACACTCTTAGTGCAGTACGAAATTTCAAATTGTATAGTTGATTATTGTCTTATTTTTTTCATTTTTGCATTATAAATAGATAGTATTATTTGAAAACCATGTAATACATGAAATTTCAAAATTTAAAGTACTTATTTAAGTTACTCGTTAGATAATCAAAATAAATATTTTTTCAGAAATTAAAGTGTATTTTTAATAAATCGCTTCGCTCAGAATCTAAAATATATAATATATTATACTATTTTAATATAAATTTAATGAGTAGACGTGTAGTACGAAAATTTTTAAATTTTAGGCCCTGATTATTGGAAATCTAATTTAATATATACCTACTTTATTTATTAAACTATTGAAGTGCTATTATAGTAATGGACAATGGTTATAGAGGAACATTACGGTGCTTAGTGTTTACACAAAATGATGAAAAATCCGATGTCGAGTTCCTATATTAATATTATATTATAACAATGAGCATACCTATACCAAAAAATGCAGTAAATGTGATTGAATTTTCCACATCATTTTACATCGTTCTTATTGTTTTTTTCTTTTTTCTATTTTCTTTATTCTCGTATATTCTAAAAATAAATTTTCATCGTTGGGTATAAATAAAATATACTTATTACTTTGACCTTTTTATTCAGTTTATTATGTAAAATTTATGTTGCGGCTTAATTCAGTGAACAGTACAAGTATACACAAGTTACCCGGCTAATGCTAATAGCTATAGGGTGAATGCATTATTATTATTATTATATAATAGATTATATTATATAGGTACCTATATAATATTATACCTATTATTTATATAGTTTAGGACCACGTAAAAATTATTTTAAAATTAAAGGTTCATATAATTGCAGTGTTTAAAATAGTATTTAGTAGCGTATATACCACTATAGATACCTGGTAAATATATAAATAATAGGTACATTTCCAATACATTTAAATATTATTATGTATTTTTTAGGCTGGCTGCACAATGAACTATTAAATTATACATATCTATTAATAAAATTGTTAAATGTACCTATTTAAATGTAATACCAAATATAAGTAGGTATACTTATTTAAATTTGACATTTATTATATTGTAAACATTACCCAGATATAAAATGCATTTTTTATTCTAGCCGTAACATAATGATTTTGATTTATTTAGATTAATAATATATTTAAGTAGTATAATAAGAACTAATTAGTAATTACTAATTACTAATTACTAATTACTATTATTAATAAGTAGGTACTGAAATAAATATTATAGAAGTAATCATATCATAATAAATTAGGTAGGTACCTACAGGTTTTGGTATCCGTAGTTGTTCTTTAAATTTAAAACAGTGCTCATATTCATTTAATTTAATTAATTATAAAAATTTATTATTCTTATTAAGTAGGTATATGAAATATATTAAAATATACATACCTATAAGTATACATGTATTCCTACATTATATGTTAATACTTTTGTATTTAATTATAATATATATTATCTATTTACACTATTACCTACCAATTTATAATTCGCATCATTGTAGATAATAGAAATATTAAATAAATAATACGTAGGTACTAAATTTCAAGCCTCTTGTATTTGTTTATTTTGATTTTGATTCAATTAACCTGACACAGAATGTTAATGGTGATATCTTGTTTATGTTAATTAATTCTATATTTTATATTATGAATATTGATTATTTCTCATTATTCTACAAATTTTATTAGTTTGCTTATGAATATTCATCCATAATCATTATTTTTAATATAAAAATTCTAGTGATTAATGATTATAAATTATATTTTAAATTCTACAATATAAAATATAAGATATAAATTTATTTATTGCGGTATTAATAATTAAAATGAAAATTATTACCAATACCATCGATTATAAAATCAATGCCAATACCTATTACTAAATACCTACTCGTATATATATATATACATATATATATTACATATTATAAATTATAGTCCTAGGAAATAAGTATTTTTCTATTATATAAACCTGAAATAGTATTCAAAATTTATGTTAACAAATTAATTTGTATATATACTCGTTGAAAAAAAAAATTAAATGTTGAAAATATATCTCAAAAAAATAACCATTTATAAATTGTAAAATAATTTTAATTTAATGAAAATGTGATTGGTAAAATTGCAATTTGAATGTTATTACCCATATTATTACTTAATTAAAGTGTTCTTTTAAATAATGATTATTTATGGTTTTGATCATTATTATTTAAATAATGTTATTATAATACCTACTTAAGATTATACTAGGTATTTAATTAAATGAACAAATCAATAAGCCATATCATAAAAATATACCTACTTTGTACTCATAATTTTACTGTATTTATATTTCAATGTATGAATATCTTATATCTTAATTTATTGTATTTTAAAAAATATATACTGTTTTTTATACTATTGGTAAATGGTGATAGTATAATATTTAAAATAAAACATATAGATTAACTATACTATGGTTTATTTTTTTATTATGAATTATTATAATTTACAAATTTTGAATATGGTTAATATACTAATATCAATATATGTAATATAATCTTTAATTTAAATTATATTAAAACAGTATTATAGCTTAGGTACTAATTATAAAATAACTAACGAAACATTACATTTTGACAATAATTAAAATTAAATATAAAAAACACAGTTAATTAATATTGTTTAAAATTGGTAGACAATTAATAAATCACACTTAGATATAAGGTACATTAAAACGATTCAATTCTAAGTAAATAATACAATTCTTATAAAATGTAGTAAGTACGTGCATAATATAATAAATTAATTACACGTCAAAGGTCAAACATTATTGTTATTATATAGGAACTTCGAGACTCACTGAAGACTCGAAAATATTATACAAAATAAATTAATAAAATTCACATTTAATATGATGCTATTGACTATACAATTTTATAATTAACTACTGAAAGTTTGTACAAATTTAATATAGGTAAATATATTTAAACATAATTATTAATAAAAATATTATAAGGCAAAGCATTTCATGAATTTATTTTTACAAAATAAATTCCATATTATGTTTTAAAATATCCATCACAAGATTTAAGGATAAGAATGAAATGCCTTCACCAATACATTTAAGAAAAATAATTTTCTTAAATACCTACTGATATTAAATAAATATTTTAGATATATCACAGTACACATAATTATATTTTCATAAAATAAAATAAATAAAGTGAAATTTTTTAAAGCTCTTCATTAAACTGTTTATTTTTTCTTCGTCTTTTGGCTCTACTATTTGATAACAGTTCACATGCTTGTTGTACTTCAAAAAATCGATCTTGTGCTTCTTTTTTAGCTATTTCATCTTTAGCTTTGTCTGGATGGTATTTAACAGCTAATGTTCTACATTGATTTTTTATTTCAGCTTGGGTAGCTCCTGATCTCAAATTTAAAACCTGAAAAATAAAACAAAAGTAATAGGTATTAATTATAAATAATAAACAAATGTTCTACATTCTAGTAGCATTAATACAATTTTTAGGTGATACAATTAACTAATTATATTTCATACAAATTGTTGTCTACTTCAAATAAGTTATAATACCTATTAGTATTTTATTATAATTCTAGTTATATAAAAATTAAAATCTGTAGGTATTAAAATTAATTGTAGTTTTGTTTATTATAACACTCTAAATAACTCACTAAATAAAAACAAAATGTTAGTTAAAATAAGTTTTAATAATATATATATTTTTATATAGATGGACGAGTTTCATTTATATTCCGATGATAATTGAATTAATATATTATCAATAGTGTCAGTCAATATATTATATTAGTTTTGTTAACATACGAGTAGGTACCTAATAATAATATAATACATTTTTTCTAAATATACTAAATAGGGTATTAGAGTTAATTGTTAATTGTTAAATGAAATAGAAGTTAAATTATTAAATGGTATATAAGAATAGGATTGATAAAGTATTAGGTATTTACAATTAAATATAATAAAGAAAAATTTTCTTTTTTTTTAAATTAAATCACATCACTAAAGCAAGACTGAATTATGGTCATAATTTAGGAGGCTATATATTCTTGATGCTTAAAATTATTTTTTATTGTGGATTATATGTATTATACATCATGAACCTTTCAAATTACAGTTCCTAGCCTTCTCTTTCTTAATCCAGCCCTGCACCAAAGGATAATAAATTATACGTAAATATTGCGTTATATTTAAAAAATATGTGCCATTGAAATTATTTGGTATAAATATAATTTTACCTTAAAAGCATTTTGTTCGCCTGAAGGATCCGATAATGAAACTATTTGTCGCCACGTCTCCATCCAACCGTGTTCTTGAGCGAATTGCCATACATCAATGAATGATTGTTTTACGTCTAACCACCAAGGTGAACTAAAGAAATGGCCTAATGCTTCGTGGAATGGTACTTCGTCACCATTTTCATCAGTTACTTTAGCATTAAAATACAAATAACTACTCCATAAAGCCATATATAATAGACAGCACATACTAATCACAAAGATCCGTCTAGAAATTTCAATAAAATTAATTTAATAACACAAAATAATAGTATATACTTATGGTACCTACATAAATATATTTTTTTTTAAATAAATGAATAATTATTAAATTATTATATAAATTTAATATTTTAATATATTAAATATAATTATTAAATTTAAAATAAATTATCATTAATATTATTTAATGGACAATGGTAATATTATAAATTTAGAACTACATTAAAATCACAAAATAATAATGCAAGTATAATATTTATAATTCATAACTTCATACAGTATAGAAGCAATAGAACTATAGACTATATAGGCTATGATAGACCTATAAAAATTATATAACCGTAGTGGTTATATGCACCTAGTCGATAAAATGAAGTATCATTTTTCAAGTTAATTTTGCAAAAAAAAAACTTTGAAGTTTTAAATTTAAATTATCATTTGCACAATTATATTTAATTATATTTGAAAATTTAAAAATAAATTCTTTCATAATTACTTACTTTAAGACACCGGTTTTTTTTTGGTTTCTTGGCCTCCATCGTTTTTCCAAATGGTCGAACGACCATGCAGCTGCCAATATCATTATTGCAAATGACGTAGACTCGTCAATATCGTAATTCCATTTATCAAAAATAAAAGATTTTAATGGATTACCAAGAATGGGTACTAAATATGCAAATACTAATGGCCATTTTAAAGTTCCTGTCTCGTGTCCGACATTCCCCACAGCCCAAACACCTAAAATTGCATCAATAATGACATGAAATCAATAAATCATGAACTAATGTATATTGACAATATACATTATAAGTATATTATATTATATTATACAATATAATATTGTAAAATAAATGTGTAAGCAAAATACGAAATAGTAAATACAAATTAATATCAATAATAAATTATCATTGAATATACATAACATATTTTAATAGGTGTTGATAAATTATTATTATTATTTTTTTAATTATTTAAATTTACAGGTCTACTCACCTAAAGCTGCTGCTAAAGGAGTAAATGCATGTAACCATTGCCAGCTGAAACCTCCCACGTTGTCTTCAGGTATTGCAAGGGATACAACAGTACTGAAAAGATAGGCCACTACTACCATACCAGTGAATCGAATAGTAGAGAATGGTGGCTGAAATATAATATTAAAATGTTATAATTATTTTATTTAGAATTTATTTTTGATAGTTGAACGATAAATAATTTAAATCAAATAAATAGGTATTTAATAGGTACTCGATTTAATGAAACCTATTACAATCCAAACATAATATTGACTTATACGTTATACATCTACTTATTGTGGGTAAATTGGTCAATAATGCCTTAAAATGAATAATATTAGTAATAAATAATAATAATAAATGTATAATATTAATCATTAACATTAAATAATAAATAATCCATAATCCCACATGTGACTTTATATTTGTATGAATCGAAAGTACAAATAATATTGTACTTTGATATTTTAGATTCTGAGCGAAGCGAAGAATATATTGGTTTTACAATGATGTGTGTCTTTTTTTTTCTTTTTTTAGATCGGAAGACACTTTTACTACCCGAAGTAATGCTCCGAATATCACGAATAGCATATGTTTCCGGTTGGACAGTGGATGTAATTGGTACTTTATATTTAGGCCATTTTTCGAATTTCTCAAAACTGACACTAAGCGGTAGATAAAACGACGAAAAAACGGCATTTTTCACGAAAACTGAAATTTCGACGAATTCGATTACAATATTTGAACTTCCCTCAGAATCGTATATAACAGAACAGCGAATAATTTAATATTTGAATACTTTAAAGAATTCAATATAATAATAATTATTAAGTACTCGTATATCTAAATATTCTTATTTATATTATAGGTATAAAACTATAAACTAATAGGTTCAGATTAATTTTAAATTAAATTAAATAGAAAATTATTATTTTTATTATTATTATTATTCATATATTTTAAAAAATTTATGAATATTTAGGTTTTTTTATCTGCATATATTCTACTTCCTACGTAAATAACAAAACAATTGGTTTTAAGGCATGGTGTTTTTATTTAAAACCTGTATAAACAGTAAAATTTTATATTAATAATGAATTTAAGACGTCATAAACTATACAGTGGACACATAAGTAACGTATAAAATCATTTTAAATATTTTTGAATTTCTTTCACAACCTCTAAGTTTATAAAATTGTATCTACATAATCATCCATAATAATTACAAATATACCATATTTTAAGTATTTAATAATCCCGTATTCGTTGAGTTTCTTAGATTATATTAATATATACGTATTATAATAATTTACATAATATATAATTAGTACCTAATTAGTAATTACTATTATTTACTACGCATTTAAAATTAAAAGTTTTCATCATTTTTATTTTGAAAATTCGAGCACAATATAATTTATAAAATAAGTAAACTTAATTACACACTACAGCATTTGGATTCATATTCTTATAATATTTCGTATTTGTATTATAGGATTTAGGTTATAATCTTTGAAATTGTAATTTCTTTATTACTTATAAATAGTTTATAAAATTGTTAAAAAAAAAAAAATTAGTAAAGTATATTCTCAAATACACATAAGAACAATATTATATTGAAATTAACTAAATTTATTTAATTTGTATAAAATATAAATGTATAATTACATTAAAAATTTTAAAGTTTTAGTTTTTTTATAAGATAATTATAAGGATTTTGATATTTTAGTTAATAGGTAATGATAATGAATTTCTCACTACATTATACTCGAATTTGTATTTAAAAATATTTGTAGAAGAAGATTATAATAAATTTGCTATAGTATCTGAGTAATGCCGTTACAAATTTAACTATACTTTCTGATTTTGAATAAAAAGTATAATAATATTCATAAATCTAATTGTTATCATCTAGTACCTATTCTAGTCTAGAAATGAAAACATGAAAAAGTAAAAATGTACTATAGTATTTACTATATAATTCATATACATGAAATTAAATAATTCATTTTTAATCCTTCAATAAAATTCAATAGGAAATAAATACCATTATATTATTTTATCAGCCAGCTGCGCCTGGTAATAGGAAACTAGTATAATGAATTAGTCTAATTTACTTGGGTGCCACGTGCCAGTCATCAAAGTTTCCAATACCAATTTATTGTTTGTATTTAATAGTTTTCTTTCATAATATTATACTTTTACTCGTACATATACGGATTTTGTATTTATTCGTAAAAAGAATGTGGATCCACGGGAAAAATAATTAATTGATTATTAATAATATGATAATTATTTTAAAATTTCATATTTCGTATTCGGTAATGGATTCTGTTTTTTTCCTTAACCGCGAATCGTGAATTTATAAAATACTGGGATATATTAAATTCAATATAAATAAAAATGAATTATATAAATTAGAAAAATTATCAAAAAATGTGTGCCCACCTCCGTTTGTAAGCCCCATTATGTTAAGGTTCACTTGCGCGATCCTCCCATTACATACTGTATATCTAGGACCAGTCGACAACACCCACTACTCGCTCTGGCGGATCGTGGACGTGTGCCAAGCACATGCCCGTCACTTCCGACTGGTATACGAACGAGTGAGATGCGTCGAGGCGACTGTTAAGACGGTTGCACTTTCTGCGTTACAGGTCCGGGGACTTTCCTCAGGTCGTTGTGGACAATCGATAACCACTCGGTTACCGCGCCAAGAGTGTGGACCCGATGGTAAGGTAACGAAGGTGAGGTAACGAGTGGTGGTCGATTGTCGTATATATACTACACATTCGAGAACATCGTTCACAAGTGAGAATCATTTGAGTTCTTAAACGCGCCATCTAGCGATAATTTAATACATCAATTTTATTTCTACAGTATCATTATCAGAAAATCTTATCGTTATCATAATACTGTTTTTCAAAACACCATTTTTAATATTTTTTATTTATTGAGTACATAAATATAATATATATTTATTATATATATCTATGATTAGGTATTAATTTCAAACAAGCTAAGTATAAATTTTATTTTTGTCTTGTGATATAACATTTCATTGAAATATAAATCATAAATACCTTTATATATTATATACCTACGTAATATTATTAAGAGGTGATTAACCTGTGAATGTTTGTATCATATTGTCAAGGTTAAGGATTTAATTTAAGATATATTTGTATTTATCATAATATAACATCTTGAAATTGAACATAAAATTAATTAATTTGTTTCTACTTTCTAGTAGCAAGTTACAAAAATAATTTTATAAATTTATTAATATGTAAATTATTTAATTTTAATTTGCAATCATCATTTTTTTATTATTTAATTTATAACAATAATAATAGGCAATATCTCATATTTTATTGATTTATTCACTCATATTAATAGAGGAAAATATAAATATTGTATTATAATATTAATAATATTATTATGTACAAATATCATATAATAAAAATGATGTTTGAAATACGTATTATGATTTATGATTTTTTGAAAAAAAAAAAAAGAATTGTGTTAATATTCAAATAATAATAAATTACATATCCATGCTGATTTTAATATAAATTTATAACAAAATTAACTATAGTATGAAAATGAATTATAAAAATAATTTATATTAGGTATATATATTTTCAAATTTATACATACCTACCTATTGTATATTACACATTTACGATTTACACTTAATATACCTAATATTAATTTAATGTTAAAATACGAATTGAATATTGAAATAATTTCCTCAAAATTGTAAAAACATAACCATGTAATAAAATGTTATATTGATAAAAAATCACAATCGTGTAAGTTATGAAACAAGATTCAATTCTTTGTTTTGCATTACTATAACAATTCCATCATTCTGTATACGGTATACCTAATATATATTAATAATTAATATTACATGCAACAAATTAATATTTAAATTTTTGATTTTATAGGTAAACTTAAAATTATTTAATAAATATAATTTATAAAAACCTTATTATATTAATAATATATAATATATAGGTATGTAATTTTATGAATGCGTACACGATACACGTCATAAAAATATCACCTTATTTAAAATGAGCTCCATTAACAAAATAATATTAATTATTGCATTGACATTTGACCTAAATTATTATGTAATTATTATTATAAATATCATGTGCGATGAATTGTTTTATTTTTAGCAAAATACTGAAATCGTCTTTAGGAAATAGGAATAAACACGTATACGGTATAGCATATAAACCTATATATACATCCGTCACAAGAATTCGCCACGAGTTCAAGGTGATCGATAACTATCGAGAGAAATGTGTCACTGACGTGTAGGTAAGGTCGTGGGTATATTACTACATTATTATTGTTATTACCACGGTTGTATCTTGTATCGTTCGTATGTAGATACGGAAGATACAACCGTGGTTATTACTATTATAGATTTATAAGTAATATAAATGAATTGCTATCGCCATGAAAGCTTTGATTTATAAATACACATTTCTTTTCTCAAAGTCTACCGTTTTTGTTTGCTGCACAAGTGTATAATATTATTTATTTATCATAATACATATTAAGACGATCGAAAATCCTTCGTTGTTTTGTAAAAAAAATATTTTTAGTTACAATCCGTGTGTTCCTCAATAATTATACAGATACTATTCCATCAGATGGCGAACGTGATTGGCATTAATTTATCGCTTAGCAAGTGAGTAGGTTACCTATCCGAAACCGAAACATCTAGAAAATGTACTTAAAAAATGTAGTAATTTATCAAAATTGTTAATCTGAGATCTGACTAATCAATAATCATCAATAGCATTTAGGAACACACGAATTAGTAATCTATATACCAATCGCATTTTTCTAACGCGAAATTCTTTTAATCCTGTATAGTGTATTATATCGAATTACGTTACTGATTGCCGTATATCTCTCCACACTAAAATGTTCCAATGTAATATTGCGTGTATATAACACACACACACACATATATATATATATATATAATATTATGTCTATTTTCTATTATTATAATGCGTGCAACTCACCTTCTCGTGCACTCGGACCATGTAGTCGACTTTTCGCATGTACATCTCGTCGCGGTTGGCATCGGCCACGTAGTCGCCGATGTAGAACACGTCCCTAAGCCAACCAAATCCAAAGTACCCACCGAACGTGCACCACCACAGCACTCCTTGCAGGTCCCGGCCCAGGTAGAAATGATGCAGACCGCACACACCGCCCACCAACCACAGTAGGTACGTGAGCGCCTTGCTCTTGTTTTTATTGTTCCTTGTCGTGGCGCCGTTCCAGTTTCCTTTGGCGACGCTAGCTCTGCTCATACTTGCATAAAGATCTTGTCAAACAAACAGAACTCACGCACGATATATTAACGCGTTGACTATTCGATATCGTTATTATTTCAAAACAATATTAATTTTACCGTTGTGCGAAAAATATTATTATTATAGAACGCGTTGTTCAGTACTGCGCACGCGTTACGACGACTACGTTCTTGCGATACGCACTACGTTATACTCACTACTAACATCAACGACTAACAAGTAACAAGTACACCGGTACACTAGACGAACCGAACACGTATAGGTAGATACTAGACGTACGTGTTCAACGTTAGCCGCGAACAAGTGGTACGAGTAACGGAATTCCCGGATGTAGGCCGCCACCGTTCCCGCACAGGCGAACCGCTTTCACGAACGACGACGTCGCGCGTCGTAGTCGTCGGCAATGACGTCACGGAAAGCGCAGGCGCGAGTCACCGACCCAATACCGAACTGGTTGTGTGATCGATTATTAATTATTATTATTGTTATTTATTTTAATATGATATTAATTCACAATCCATATTACAATAAATGAACGACAATATGACATAAACGAATTGTTCAAACAGTAATTTCGAATTTTTGTTCACCTCGGAAGAAAGTTAAATTTGTATCAAAATTAAAAGTCAAAACGTCATGACATATACATAATATAACAAATAAACAAAATCAAAATGTCAAAGTATATAATGTAAAAAAAATATATATCGTTTTTTTTAAATACGGATAAATTTAATAAAATTATCTTCTTGTTCCTTTTCATTATTCGTTAATGAGTCTTAAATTTAAATAAACTACTAAAATCAATTTGAATATAAGAGGAAATTAATTTAAGAAAAAACTTTTATTTTCCATTACATTTTTTTGAATTTCAATAATATTTTATTCCATTAGGAGTAGGTCATAAACTTGTTATAATATAGATACAAAAATATTTTAATTAAAATTAACTTGACTTTCATTTTTATTTTATAATATAAATATATAACCATATAAATATCAAGTGGATAACTAATAGTAGGTATACTTAATATTATTTAGTAAATATATACGATATACCATAATTATTATACCCATATATTAGGTATAATTGTATAATGTAGGTAAATAATATATTGTAATATATATATTATACTTAGTATGTCAATATGTCATATCTCATATATCTAATATCTACCTACTTACGAGCTCATGCATAATATATTAATATATACTATAATAGTATAATAGTATATAATACAATATTTAATGTTATTATTTACCTACCAAAATATTGCCATAAGAATATGAGATTAATATACGTATACCTATTACCTATACCTATTATTATTAGAAAAGTACTTTTTATATTTTTATTGTCTTTAGCCTAAAATTTAAAAATGCATTCATGTGTAGGTAAAATTTATTTACTTAGCTCATATGCATATGTAGAAAGAAAAAAAAAATCTAAATCTACTTATTGCCTCAAAAACATGAACAAAACAAAAATGACAAAATGCTTACTATAATAATTATAAATATATAGGTATATAAAATTAAATTATTATTATAAACAGATTATAATTTATAGACTAGACACTAGACATATTAATATATAATTATTATTTATATATTATAATTAAAAAAGTCTTATAGTGATATTTAATAATTTCTAACAATTATACATATACGTTTTACGTAGTTCCCAAAACATGTACCATAAAAGTTAATATAATTACATATCTACTTATAATAATACTTATTCTGTACATTTGCAGATTTTATTATAATTATTATTATGTACTATACATAGGGTGACCACTGATCATACGTACTTATTTTAATAGGACAGATGACAGTACTCTTTTTTGGGGCATATCCTAATGTACTAAATATTGTTTAGTACATACAATACTTATTTTTAAAAACTCTCCAGATTAAATAAAAGTTTAATGAATAAATTTAAAAATAATTTTTTAACTTATTAATGGAAATCCACGGATCTCAAAAATACACGAAAATTTTACTTTAAGTTGCATAATTAATTCTTTAAATATGTAGTAAACAAAATAATATATAAATGAATTAATGTTATCAAATGGCTATTTTAATTTAGTACTTATTTTGTATTTAGTTTTATACATTTGTTTCTTAATTAAATTCTATATTAAATTTATATTTCATAAAGAATTTAATAAAAATGTAATTAATATGTGTTTATTAACTTTTGTTATTAAAAATAATTCCTAAAAGGTAAATTTGGTTTAATTTTGAAATGTACTTTTTTTTTTTAATAATGTCTGGTCACCCTAACTATACATATAGATACGGCCACAAAATCATATTATAATAATTAATAATATATTTAAGAATTACTTCGGCTATAACATTGGTTATTTAGAAATATTAAAATACTACTATACGAGTTTACTAACATTTTTTTAAAAGTTCAAAACCCATCATTTAAATAAATTAAATTGCGCATTAATATAAAATAAACATTAAACATTGTTACCTACATCTTGTTTATAGTGTTAAATATATCCAAATATAATTTATTATAGCTAATTAGTATTATAACATAATATTATTGATATTATATTTTTCAATTTTAACAATATTGTAGAATAAGTTCCAAATTATAAATAAATCCACTGGTTCATAAATCGCACGTTTTCTTTTTTTAACCTTTTATTATATTGGTATTATAATTATATATTACGAGTATAATGTAATATTATTATATATTTATTATTTCGAATAAATAATAAATATTTGTAAATTTTAATTGTATAAAATTAACGAAATAAATAATAATGTTCATTAGTCGTTATTATAACTATAATAAACTATATCACCGAAAAAAATATTGGTAATTTTATATTTAATAATATAACATTGTTGATGATCAACAATATTAAAATTATTATATGGAGAATAATTTGTGTACCTAAATTACAAGATATTTTATAAAATCTACATCATTATATTATCAGTTTGAATATTAGCGCGAAATAATCTATTATAATATAATATAATACCTAATATACATGTCGAATCAACAATAACTATTTTATCCTTGTTTAAATAATTATTTATGTAAAATATACATATATATGTTACATACAAAGTCTGAATTTGTACACTTCGCGATTTGTACAACGATTTTTGTACATTTCGCAAATTGTACAAGAATTGTTGTACAAATCGCGAAGTGTAAATTATTTTTGTAGTATAAAGTAGATACTTCAAAATAACTAATATATTATAATTGGTATTCCAAAAACAAATAAGTAATAAGTACAAAAAAAAAAAAAAATTAGTTTACATATAGTATATATTATTTTAAATGAAATATTAGACTATTTAACTATTTTAACTATACTTTAATTTAATACATTTGTATTTTACAATTATTATTATATTTTTTACTATAACTATATTATTATTTTAACTATTAATTGATGTACGTATAATAGTATATTATACATTTATACATGTGATATTTCATTTAAAATAATATATACTATGTAGTATGTGAACTAATTTGTTTTTGGAATACCTATTGCTATTATAATATACCTATTAGTTATTTTGAAGTATGTATCTACTTTATATAACAAAAATAATATACACTTCACGATTTGTACAACATTGAACAAATTCTTGTACAATTTGCGAAATGTACAAAAATCGTTGTACAAATCGCGAAGTGTACAAATTCGGCTTTTGTATGTAATATAAACATTAATTTAATATATTTAATATATTTTAATTGTGTAACAACTACAAGTGTAAAGACTATAGGTAAAGGACAATATTACTTTTTAGCTTTCTTTATGGTCTATCTACATTCTATACCTATAGAATTTTTTTATCATAATATTATGTGTGATGTATAAGTATAATGTATTATATATTTGAAAGTATACTTTTATCATAGGTAAGGTAGGATGAACTAAAATTATTTCGTGCAAAATATTCAACAAAAATGTCAACATATTATTGTTCCAATCTATACGCCTACATTTTTTCATTGAAGCACAAGTTTCGAATTAATGGTACATTTATAATATTATGTTTTTATTTATTTATTTAAATGCGATCTAAATATAATACTGTCTATTTTTAATTTAGTCAAACAGATACATGTCACAGTCACACGTTAAATAGGACACGTCGCGTATACAGCCAAGCAAAAATTACGAGAAGTGTAGACTCGTATTATTGAGTGTAATATGTATAATATACTCGTAATAATTATAATCGGATAATGTCGCGATAAGAGTATAAAATTGTACATTTTTTCTTGTAAACTTTAACGTTAACGATTTAAATGTTTACCCATTACCCACCCAATACTCAATTCTAGTGACAACGCATCTGCCTTGTCATGTTTTATCGTTTAAAACTATACATATTAGGTATAATATTTATATTACAATAATATGCTTCTGTCGCTAATCGCTATCAAAAATTAGATGACGCTCATTATAATGCTTTTAGCACTAACACTTAACATACCTATGAGGCTATGACCCGTTTAATAATAAAAATATTTACCTTGACACTACTCAATAATAAATTATAAACATTAAACACGAGCATGAGAAATCAATTCGAGCACATTAATATTACAATACTTATATAAGCTATAATTATACGATATGAGAACGCAATTAACTAATATTAGTTTTCGGAAAGACAAGAGTCGTAAATACGAATTATTTATTACTCGAATGTCTGTCAAAGTATAAGGTATAATAATGTCATTAACTCGAACGCGTTATTAACAACCAAGTATGCACATAAATACGTTTAATATATACACAAAATATACTTTCATAATTTCTTGTGTTATAATATTATTTGTTATAGTTTTGTAATTATTCAAAAAAAATATATATATATATTATACGTGTATAAAAATAAAATGAAAAATAAAATAATAATAATAATAATAATAATATAATAATAATAAAAATAAAAAAATAAAATAATTGTGAAAAAATTAAAAGAGCGTTATATAATTATAAGTTTTGAATTTTAACAGTGCCTACTACAGTACTACCTATAGTCCTATACTTATACGCTACACCTACCTGTAATAGGTACTTTTACGAATGAAAAACATAATAATTGAAAATATTTTATTAAACAGCACAACGTGTACATATTATTTTGGATGTATAATATAGTGTAATATGCCGCTATACAATACGGTACCTACTTAAATAAAATTCGTGTAATACGTTAAACATTTAAACGGAATTATTAAATTTCTTCTCTTGCATTTTACTTACGAGTTTCCATCGAAATACGTACCTACCTGGCTACCTACTCCTATTATGTTTGCTTAGTGTTTTCAATGTAACAATATAACAGTGATGACTTAATGAGCATCAAATGGTTAACGGTAAATTACACTTTATATGCGCTGATTATCCGAAACAAATATTTAGATGTAGGTACAACGTACAAATAAATATATTAATAGGTACCTATATAATTTTAATCATTGCATATTCGATTTCTGATTCGTTTATGATTTTATGTATTTTTAATATTTATTAAATATAATTATTGGCTTATCATTCGTACCTACATTCGAACGTTATTGACGAGACTCAATATAATAATATTATAATAATTTCAATGCTTGTATTTTTATTGAAATTATTATTAGGCAATTTTTACTTGCTACTTGTGAGAAATTAAATAAATATATATATATAATAATATTAAAACCTATAGGTTTCTAGTTTTTTCTTAGGTTTAGTTTTCTAGGTTTTTTGGACATGAAATATTATTATTAACTGATAAATATATGATAAATGACAAACAACGTTCTCATAAATTACCTTCCCTAACCTTACCTATAGGTAGGTAGGTCGTAGCTCGTAGGTATAACAAAAAAAAGAAATACTAAGCTTAAGGGAGGAGATGTATCTCCCTCATCTTTCCCCAATCTCCCATAAATACGCCACTGGCATCCAGTGACTGGATTAATACACTATTGAAGTATTGAAATATTGATACACCTTGGTCTTGCCGTCTTGGTCATGATTTCATGAACATAAGACATAACTATAACACAGAATTACAGTTTAAGATATATAGTATCTTAGACCGTGCACAGAATTAAACTATAATATTAATATCTCTTGTTGCTCATGATAATAATCACATTAGAAGCGTGATAATTGATAACATAGATAATAAAATCACAGAATAATTTTGAGATTATAATATTATTATCTATCATAATGTGATAATGCACGTTATCTATAAACTATGGTCTAAAATCGTACGGTTATTATTTTTGTGGTCTACAACATTATGTTTTACGGGATATTTGGCTTTCGGCTTTCGGCTATATAGTAATAATTGTTCATTAATAATATCGTAATGACTTTTGATTGCAAACTGCAACTGCACTCTACTGACTGGAAACGAGAGTTTAAAGTCTATATGATGTTTAGACACGGTATATGATTATTACGCGCTTGTGGGAATTTCATCATTTAGTTACGGTGTTTATACTTCTATAGCCGTTACAGTTGTTTCAGGAAGTTCGACAGTTTGTTGAAAATTATACGATAAGTCAATCAACGTTTCCAAAATGGCCAGTGGAATCACGTCGTCCAATATGTTGCCGGAAATTGAACAAGTTATTAACTTATTGGAACGAGGCACGATCGTCACTAGGTTTTATTTGAAGAAACGACCCGAGAAACGAATGTTACGTCTACGCAAGGAAACGCGACAATTGGTTTGGTGTAGGACGACCAATACCAACATTAAGACTTATGAAGGCTGCTGTAATTATAATTTTTCTAAATCCATTTTATGATTAATATTGTTTATGGATCATTTTATATGAGTAACTAATAAACTAAATTATTTATATTTTTTATTTTTTAGTGGATCTTTATGACGTTAAACATTTACGTTATGGTAAAAACAGTAAAGAATTTGATAGATGGTCTGATGAATTGAAAAACTTTGAAGCTGCCAAGTGTTTTATCATATTTTATGGTAACGAATTCAAGTTGAAAACTCTTTCTATAGTTGGTATGTAGTTTTTATCTATTTATATTAATTATTAATTAATTATAATAATTAATAGGAAGCCTGTGCGTTTAAATTTATCTGTGACTTTCATATTTTAGCACAATATAAAGTCATAAAGATTTTGATGATGAATCATCATCATTATTCATGCACTTTATGATTATTGTTCTATAGTTTATTTTATTTTACCATAAGTACATTTCACCAAAAGTAAAATTTATGAAATATGGCACTGTGGTGTATAATGTTCTCTTGTATACTTTTAACCCCAATATTCAATTTTATGAGATTTATTACTATTGACATTAAAATGCATTAAATTTGATTTACACTTATTGATTGTTATTTATGACTAATATATTTATATAATATATATTGCAATTATTAAATTACAATGGTACCGGAACAATTTTTGAACTATGTGGGTTAAATTAAAGGCTAGTTTTATTTATAACATTTCTTTTAATAGTGGCGTTTTCCAACTCAATGGAAACATTCCTTTATTACTCCCATATTTAAATAGAGCAATAGGTCTTTGGTTTCAAATTGACCAATATTTATTATGTGAATGCTCCCTAAAATTTTCTGAAAAATTATTAATTCCAAACTTGGTGTATTATTCAAAAATATAATAGTCTCACTACAGCATGGTCTCCATAATAAAAAATCTACTATTACTAATCTAATTACTTTTAAATAGTACATTCTAAACTCATTTTTTATTGGAAAACCAAACGATACCATCTACACAGAAAAAGTGTTCGATAGAGTCGATCATCAATTATTAATTCTCAAATTTAGTAAAATTGGTTTTGTTAATCCTCTATTATCATGGTTAAATTCATTTTTAACTCAAAGATGTAAAATATAAAAATTTAGTTTCCAACTCGATACCAGTAATTTCTGGAGTTCCTCAAGGTGATCACTTTTCTCCACTTCTTTTTAATCTATTTATTAATGATATTGTTCTTACTACCAAAAATTCAGAAATTTTGCTTTTTGCCGTAGATGCTAAAATCTTTAAATTCATTAGGTATTACTCCTGATGATGCTTTATAATTACAAGACTTCAATAATTTCAATGATTGGTGTTTTATTAATGGTTTCTCTATAAATATAAATAAATGGCAAATAATTTAGTTGTCTAAAATACTTAATCTCATTACTTATAATTATTGTATTTCAAATAATAATCTACCCTGTTCTCATTAATTAATTATCTTGGTATATGGTTTAATTATAAACTATTATTTAATTTCCCATATTCTAACAATTAAGAAAAAAATATTTTAGTTTGATCAGACGTAATTGCTCTGATTTCAGTAATGCTATTACTTCTAAACAACTTTATATTTCTCTCATTTGTTCACAACTGTTGTAAGCTTTATTAATCTCGGAAAATAGTATTGGATTTAGTAATAAAATTGAAGGAATCCAAAACAGAGTTCTATGATTTATTTGTTTCAAATGTAAAATACCTTGGATCCCCTATTCTGGCTATGATCATATTTTAAATTATTTAAATTAACAATCTTAAGAAGAAAGGAAACATATTTCTTACATCTTTTTTTGTAAATTAATAAATAATAATATTGATAACTCTTTTATCCTTAGTCTTATGAATTTTAAAATCACATATATTACGTAAAAATGAATTATTTTATATTCCTCATAGTTAAAGTCCGGATTTATATGTTTTTGCATATTGTTACTCAGTATATGCAGTCTGAAATTGGTAAAAATGTGAACACAGAGTTCAAAGAAAAAAGTTTTTTTTGCATATTTGAGAATATTTCATGGATTAAAGAATATTTAGCTTACTTAGCATATTTTGGCATATTTTGACAAAATTTGTAAATAGTGAAAAAAAACATACAAATTTTTCTTAATTTTAAAATTATAATTAATTGATGTATATCTTTTTGATATCTGAAAAAAAGTATTGTATTGATTAATTAATATAAATCGCTCAGCCTTTTTTCGACAGCACGCATTTGGTTCTATTATGTAGTGATGCCGACTAGAATTACTATACGCTGGTAGCGCTACATAATGGAACAAACCAAATGCGCATATTTGTTTTCTGTATTGATATTAATTTATTTTATTTTAATATACATAATATGATATGTTGATACTTTATCAACGTTTCATTTAATATTTCAAAGCTATAATGGTACAATCTGGATCTGAAAACATATGTTTTTTTGTGGTACTTCTCTTATGAATAAAGTAACCGTTATACCCAAATAAGATTTTCTAGATTAATACATATTGTAAAACCAATACCTTGCTGTGTTCAGAATCTAAAAAAAAAATTACACAGTGAAATAAATATTGATGTTCATTCATTATTTTTGCTAACTTTTCTAATTATTAAGAGAATATTAGATAATATTGGAGAATATTTGAAGGATTTTTAGAGAATATTAACATCATGTTTTGAGAGTTTCAAGAGAATATTTATCCGGACTCTACTCATAGTAAAAAATTAATATTTTAATGTCTACAGGAAATAGTTTAGCCAATGAAATTGAATTTATTTGATTGTATCACATATGAATTACGAGGTGAATTATATATAATCTATATAATTAAGTTCTACTATATTATCAATGTTATTGTTATTCAAATTTAGTTGTTTAATTAGACATTTGTCCATAAAATTTATAATAAATAAAGATATATTATACATATTTGAATTTCTTATCAAAATTGAAGTAAGTTAGTAATTCAAAAATTATAGGGATAACTATACTATAAGTATTTTTGCAATGGGGTGTAGGTAATTGTCCTTGTTGTTCCGGTGTCCATACTGAATTATATATGTGTTTAACTTTTAATTACATTGTAGTCATAATAAAAACATTCATGTATGTATAAAGATACAATATAGATAATTATATATTTTTTATTTTCTATGCTGTAGAATATTTTTAATGACTTAAATACAATTGTTAATCATCTGTAAAAAACACTTTTCAAATAATTAAGTTATAAAAAAGTTATTAATGTAATAAAAAATGTCTGTATAAAAATTTAATTCATTAATACTATCTCATTAAAGTTAATTCTATGAAAATGTATATAATTTTTTAATTATTGATGTAAATTGCTCCTTAAATAATTATTAATTTAAATCAAATTTAATATGTTCACGGCCACACGTCACATATATGGGACATGTAAACATTTAATTTATACTAGTTTATTATAATAAATATTATGTTTCTGTGGTTTATTTAAATATTATCTAAGGTAGAAGTTTCAAACAAGTGACCTACAGGCCATATATGGCCCCTAATCAGCGGCGTACTTTTCAGGGGGTGAGTAAATCTCCCATTGACCACTATTTTTAAGTGTTATATTTTGATAGATAAAATTGTTTTTTACATGTGGTAATATAGTATGCGGTCTACCAATACATGTCTAATAATGATAAATTTATATTATATTTTATTTCATTTTATGTTGTGTAATAAATATATGTAATTAATTTTATTAATCAGATGCCTTTTTCGTCACTTTTGTTTGTAATATAAATATTTAAAAATATAATATAATAATTATTAGGTAATTAATTGTACATCTTGCATATGTATTTAAAATTTTAATTTTTCTTTGTAATTATAATTTTTTTTAAAAAAAATTATAAAATTAAGTTGTGATTTGTAATTATTACTGCATACAACTAAAATTATCAGCAAGTAATATATTGGATCTTATAAAATAAATTCTATCCATACGTTATCATCTAAAATTATAACAAATATTTTAGATTAAGTATGTTAGGGTGAATGTAATAAATATTATTCTACAAGTAAACTAATAGTAGATTGCTTGAACAAGGTAAACTGCATACTATATAAGCACCTTTAGACTTACCTTATCCTCTTTTAAGTCAATTTAATTTTTGCTAATATATATCCTCCCCTTCATAAAATCATAAATACACCACTGTCTCTAATATAAATGTATTTCTAACAAAAATATTCATTATCTTATTTTTCTTGTTTAATATAATAGATTAAAATTGAAATCTCTTAAGGATTCCATTCAATTTCATTTTAAACGTTGTATATTAGAACTAGGGACTTCTAGCAGTTTGCATATTTCTTAATAAATACTTAAAACATAGCTAAGTATTATAGAAATTTGTTTCATAGAAATACGAGTTTATATTTTAAAAAATGTGTTATATATTTTGCATATTTGATCATTTTTAATTTATAAGTGCATATTTGGCAATTTTTGATATAAAGATATAAGTTTAAATAAATGTTTATTTAAATATAAAATAGAATGAAAAAAAAATAAATAAAAATAAATAGAATGAATTTTAAATAGATTTCTTGGGCCTGAGATATTATTTTAACGAATGTATTAATATAAACTAAATAGATAAAATTTATATTTATGTTTTCTTCGTTGATCATTAGCATTGTTACTTCTTAGTACATGTATCAATTCTGAATAATGATGCTAAAATAATATTCTATGACCTGCATACATCCGCCATAAATATTTTTGTTTTCAATAAGTAGACAGTTGGTGTTCTGCATTTATATGAGTACATACCGTGTATTTCCTAATTGTATCGTATGAATTCATAAATTCAATAATTAATATTATACCTAGACAAAAAATTGTTTTTATTTAATATTATGATTTTTTTTTTTTTAATGCATATTTTAATAACATATTTAGAGAATTTTTATGGCATATGTGTATGAATATTTTAAGGGTTTTTAGGGCATGAAGTCCCTAGCCCTAATTTTCCCTAATTTTAATGTATACTATACATATTACGTATACATCAAAATTACTTATTAAGGAATGTTTTTTCTGCAATGTTAAAATGTAATGTCTACCTATCAGTAACATTTATAATATTTGTAATAAAATTTATTAAGTCTATCATTATTAAAGTTTCTGACTAAAATATTTTTTAATTCATTTTAAATAATTCTGAATTAATTTTAAATAATAATAATTTGAATTGTTATGAGGATGCTATACCACCTACTATATTCCAATGTAAAACATGTTCATGAAAAACTTTAAAGTACCTAACCCTTTTTACTGTTTTTCGTGAACATGTTTTAACAGTGGAATATAGGTGGTATAGCATCTTCTTAAAAGGAAAGGTATTATTTTCACATATCAAAAAAGTAGGAAATTGTTCTTTAAAAAAATAGGATATTAATTCAAAAACCATATTTTAATAATAATAAATGTTGTGATTTTAGTCATTTTAATTATAAAGAATATTATTTAAAATTTTATCAATTGTTAATTAAGATAAATACAAATTAATATAAATATATATTGTTTTCACATGATATTTTTATGATTTGTATTTTAATATTTGTTTTATCTGGAAGCTAGAACAGCTGTAAATGCTTATAATTATAGATTGGTATACCTACATTTAATAATTAATTATTTTGACATCAAACATTTTTATATTTGATCAATTTTAAATAGTACCTTTAAAAATAATATAATTATTTTTAGGGATTTATACCCAGATTTATGTAACGAGTAATTATATTACAATTTGTAATTTGTAATTTAATAAATAAAGATAAATTTTATTATGAATAACTAAAATGGTATAAATCAGTGGCGTATTTTCAATGTTTTTTTGGGGGGGGGGGGTTTGAAAATTCTTAAAATAAGACTTAATTTCATATTGGAATAAACAACACTTGCATGACGACAACAGCAAAATAACAAGAAATGTGAACTTAAGGGGCCTCTCAACCAGGGGCAGTTCCAAAGACTTGGTCGGGTTAGGGTTTGCCAAGTCAAAATTTTGGGATAACTTTATAACAAAAAAACATAAATTTTTACTACCATAATTATACGTAATAATGTAATTTTGTTTTTAACAGTATACAATTTTTTTAAATACGGTCCTGGGGAAAAAACATGTAGTTGAAATAATCGGATTTCAATTTTTAAAAAATATTTAGATTCAGCTACAAATCTACAAGAGATCGTACGAAGTACTTTTTTACATAATTAAATTTATAATTTATTAATTGTATTTTTTTTACAATATTTAATCATTTTTTTATTTGAGTAGAAAATGAAAATTGACAAAAGTACAACGTACGATATCTAGAACACTTATTTCTCAATTCTAATATTTTTTCAGAATTGAAATCCGATCATAGCTACTACAAGTAATATTATCAAGAGTTTAGGTACCTAGCTCTAACAAAAATATTGGCAGTAAGAGGCCCCTTAAGCTTAACACTAACATTAAAATACGTACCTACATGAGTCAGATAAATTGACATCGGTCGGCGATAACGATAAATCATGCATCTGAGAGCCTTAAACAAAGTATATTTCAGAAAAATAATATTATAATATAGATTATAATATAATTTTTCTGAAAATTTATGAAAATTTTAAACAAATGTTAAAATGGGTTCTTTTTTTAGTTCTCTGGGGGGGGGTTGAACCCGGACCCCCCCCCGTAAATACGCCACTGGTATAAATTATATTACTTAATATATTAAATATATTTTAATAAATATGACATATAATTTATAAAATAATCCAAAAATATTTCTTATTTATTTGAATAATAGTACAGTAGCACAAACAAGGGGAGTGTTTTGGGTAGAATGCCCTCCTTGAATCAAATGTGTACATATTTAAGTCTATCAAATGCCAAATTTTAGTGGTGTATAAAAAAAAATTTAAAATAATTTAACATAGGTTATATCTATATAAGTATATTTAAATACCGCATTCTCAAAAAATCTTAGTTACTTCTGTATAATACAGTGTATAATTAAATGATTAAATTATAAAATGTTTAATAAATATATAAGAATATGTGATATACTTAAATAATTTATAATTCATAAATTCTAAGTTAAAAATGTAAAAAACAATGCTTATAAATAATAAAAATATATATGTATATACCTACAACCTACCCCTATAATAAATTAGATAAACAATATAATATTTTATAACTAATATATCAAATTACGTAGTATATAGTTGTAATTTTATCTACTTAATATTAATACAGGTTTAGGTTATATTACTAAATTTAATTTATTTAAAAGTGTACATTTTGAATTAAAATAAACAATTTAAAAATATATTTTTTTTAAATGTAAAATTATTTAATCAAAATTTTAAAACAATTAATAAATATTAATCAAATAATACATATTGTTATGAAATAGTTATGTTTTTGTATGTATTACATTTATTCTTATTGAATTTTAGCATTATCCGAACAAGAATGTGAATTCTGGCTTAATGGTCTGTATAGTCTTGTAAATGATACTACATGTGCTTTATATCCATTGCAAGTTGAAAGATGGCTACGCAAAGAATTTTATAATATGGAGAATTCTAGAGAAACGTTAGTAGAAAAATATATTATTTTAAATAGTTTGTTACAATAATATAAATATAATATTATATTATTTATAACATATAGAGTAACTTTAAAAGATATAAAAGCATTTTTTCCTCGTGTTCATTGCAAAATTTCAACAAGTAAATTGCGAGAGTTGTTTCAAGAAGTTGATACTAGAAAACGCAATGAACTCAATTTTGATGAATTTGTCATTCTCTATTATAAACTTATAAACAGTACAAAGGTTAAAGTTATATTATTTTTATAATACCATATAATATCTGTTTTTTCATCTTATTAGATTTTCAAAGATTATTTTGCAATGCACTTTTCATCTGGAGTACTCAATGTTGAAAATCTTACTAAATTCTTAAACAGTGAACAAGAAAGTTTATGTCTTGAAGAAGAAGTTGTTGCTACACACATGAGAGAATATTTGATTTATTGTGGAAAAGATAGAAATATTAATCAGCAATTTACAGAAACTGATGTAAGTAGAACTTACAAGTTATTTTATATATGACAGCCAAATATGCAGTTTGATAATACCAATACCGAAAATTACAACATACTTTAACAACTTGTAATTATCCATTTTATTTTTTTAAGTAAAATTTATTAACTTAACACTAAAGAAAATTTGAGGAAGGAACCTTGAATAAATGATATCAAATCTCTTATCAAAAAAAAAAAAAAAAAATTGTATGTAAATAAAATGGGTTTAAGTATATATTTATAATTTTTAATTACATTATAATAAATAGTATAGTATTATGTTTACAAAGAATACATCATGGTATAGAATAAATAATATATATTTGTATTGAAAAAATACACATTCGTAAAGTATTACTTATTCTAATGAACTTAACATAAGTAGTTGTTTTAAAACTTTCGTTTGACTTGTTTCGCGAATTTCGCCAGCCAAAAACATCTCATCTACCACTGTGTATACCTTGTAGAAATTGAATACCAGATCAAGTTCACAAACATTGTGGAAATATTCATTGAGAACCTCAACAAAATTGTGTATAGCCTCCAGGTAACACAAATTGTTATCGCCCACGTCCACGCAAATGCAAAAATATAAACCAGCGTATCTCCGATAAATTATTTTGAAGTTTCGGAATTCCACAAAATTTGTATGTTTAGCATCCCTGACCGTCACAACTGCATGTACCTCTTCTATAAGCTTTTGTTTTTCATCATCGTCAAAGTTCATATACCACTTTGCAAGTCTTGTTTTACCTGCTCTATTCTGTATTAGAATAAAGCGAATCATTTTGCAATATTGAATGAACAAAAACAGATATTAACACTGTAATAATAAATAAACTTATAAAAATTGGGTAAAATTAAAATCAATATTTGAACATCTCTTTTCTATAGTATGATGAAGAATTGAAGATGTCGGCCGTCGGTTTATTGTGTTTATGTAGAATTGTAGAGGCTAGACGCTAGAGACGCTATATAAACGTTTACGGTATATGGTATATCTGTTATCAACCACCATGACAATTGAACAAAAAATGGCGACCAATATTTCGCTGATAACCGTTTTTGTTTTCTTTGTGTATTCTGATCCTAATTTCATGTTGATAACAAATGCCTTCGATTTTAAATAGTTTAAATTTAAAATACAATTTTAGATTCTGAATTTCTAAGGGAAGCCATTGATTTTGACGATTTTGTAATATATAAAAGCGAAGTAAAGAATGTATCGGTTTTACAACGTGTATCAAAATTTTAGTAAAATCCATATTTATAATATGTATGGATTCTTATTATTTCTCAATATTTTACATTAATGTTAAATAAAATAGACAAAAAAAAAAAAAAATAATGAAAAAATTAGAAAATTTTATTGATACTTAAAACTCAAATACTTATTTGAACATAATTGCTTAACTCAGTTTCAAATTGTTATGAATATTACAATAACAATTTTTTTTATAGCTTTTAAACATTAAACTATAAAAAGAAGAGCTGATACTGCTGTAGAAGGGATACAGATGTAAAGAGGATAGTGTTGAATTTTGATTAAAATTTTAAAATCACATTCGAAAAAACGATTTTGAATAGTCTGTCAGATATGGACATTTAGGAAATTTAGGATTTTTTGGGCATTTATATATTATGTAAGTTAAGTAAAATTTTGGAAATTTGTTGAAATCTAAATGTAAATGAATGTTAGCATTTTAAATATTTTATAAAAATGTAAAAATTTTAATCAATACCTATATTTGAATAAACAGAATCGTTTCTCAATGTGATTATTTATTATTGCATTCAAATTTTAATCAAAATTCAACACTATTCTTTTAACCACTGGCGTAGCTAGAATTATTTTTCTAGGTAGGCCTGGTATGTTTTAATGGGACAGATTTCTAATTAATATTTTAATTATTGATTGTAATAAAATAATTAAATACGCCTATATATTAAAATCAAAATAATAAATAAATAATATACATATATAAAAAAAAAAATATTCCTGATTTCTAAAAAAATAAATAAATATTGGGCATTGATAAATTATTTTTAAGGAGAAAATTCTAATTTTCTTTTTTTTATAAAGGTCAGAAATTGCTTTAATAAAAAAAAACGTTTCATTGCTTAAAAATAATAACTAAATAAAAATTTTACAAAGGCAAGTGACATATTTCATAAATAATTTAATATATGACTGTGGTTGTCGTTCGAATAGTAGCACAATTTGTTTAATACTAATCAATAGTACCTAGTGATAATTTCAACGAATATAATGTTTTGTTTCATTTGGAAAGGAATTCAATAGATAATAGTGGTAATTTGAAATAAAATAGAAATACTTTAAGAAATATATGTATATTTAAAAATACAAATAACATGATGGAAAAATTTTTTAATGCTCACATTAATATTCAATTTACCTAATAAAATTTTACATGTATCTATATAGATAATATAAATATAAAGTTTTAATAAACAATTGTTTAATAGAAAACAATTAAATAGTTTCTTACAATATAATCTAAATAAACATTTTGTTTTTTTTTCAGTTTATGGATTTTTTATTTTCAGAACAAAATGAAATATGGGATCAATATTATGATAATGTATATCAGAATATGAAAAAACCACTTACAGAATATTGGATAGCTTCATCTCATAATACGTAAATAATTATTTTTTATTTTTCTTAGAAGTAATTATTGGCTTTAAATTATATGATTTATATAAATTATAATACATTATTATCTCATATGATGTATGATATGGATAATTTAGTCTTAGGTTATTAACAGGTAATAACATGCCATTTAACACAATAATTCAATTATGTAAAATAATAAATATTAAATTGTACAACCTTGCAAATATATTATATTTATAAAAAGAAGAGCTGTACTCCTACCGCAGAGATACAGGTGTGTAAATCATTCATAGTGATTAATTTTAATTAGAATTTGAATGCAATGATAAACTATTGATTCGAAAAAACGATTGTGAGCAAAGTTCAGTCGGATAATGTAGTTATTGATTAAAATTTGGCATTTTTTATTAAATATTTGAAACTTAAAATTTTATCACATGTATAGGGAACATATAGGTACACATTATAGTACATAAATAGTCAAAAAGTAAAATATAAATATATAAAGTCCAATATAAATACCTTATCACCTAAATGCCATATCTGATAGAAATTCGCTCAAAATACTTTTTCGAATGCATGATTTATCATTGCATTCAAATTCTAATTAAAATTAAACACTATGATTTGCACACCCGTATCCCTGCGGCAGGAGTATCAGCTCTTCTTTTTTTTTTTATACTTTGAACAGCAATAAAAAAAAAAATCATAAATGTAATAATTCACAATTAATTGGAACTGAGTTAAGTAAAATGTGTTTAAACTTCAATAAAATTTTCAAAATTTTTTAAAAAAATTTGACAATTATTTTAACACTATTGTAAAATATTGTATTATAATAAGAAAAATTCATGTACAAGTAAATACTTTAAATATTGATTTTACTGAAATTTCAACTTTAAACATCTATAAAAAAAAAAAAAAAAATGACTTGAGATTTTCCTAATATTTTAGAAATATATTAAGTTTTATATCAGTATGCTTCAATAAAATTTTCCAATTTTTTTGGATTTTCTATTTATTTTTATTGCATAAATATTGAGAAATAATAAGAAGAATATTTGTATGGATTTTAGGATTTTCGTTTAAATTAAAAATGTCAAATTTAAACAGCTATAAAAAAAATTTAGACTTGGGATTTTTCTAATATTTCAGTATGATGTTAAGTAACATGTAAGTATACTTCAATAAAATTTTCAGACCTTAATGCCCATAATTGCCAATTTTATCAAACATTATAAGATAAAATATTATAACATAAAAACAAGAATTTTACAAAATATTCAATGTTCTATATTTTGTAGAATAATTAACGTAACAGTTCCTATGTGAATACCCAGTAAAATTTGCAAGTCTCTAAGTTTAAAATTGCCTGAGTTATCAAAGAAATTGAATTCGTCAAAATTTTAATTTTTGTGAAAAATACCATTTTTTCTAATGCATAGGGTCAATTTTGAGAAATTCGAAAAATTTCCTAAATAAAGTACAAACTACACCCACTTTCCAACCGGAAACATGCTATTTGTGAAAATCGGAGTGTTACTTCGGGTAGTAAAAGTGTTTACAGACATAAAAAAAAAAAGAAACGTCATTGTAAAACCAATACATTTTTCGCTTCGCTCAGAATCTAAAATAAAATAGAATACAATTTATAGTATTTTATTAAATTTAATACTATATTATTTACTTGTAATTTATCCTTGTTTATAGTTATTTGACTGGAGATCAAGTATCTAGTGAAAGTTCAATTGAAGCATATGCAAGATGTTTACATTGGGGTTGTCGCTGTGTAGAATTAGATTGCTGGGATGGACCAGATGGATTACCAGTTATATATCATGGACATACATTGACTAGTCGTGTAAAATTTATAGATGTTTTAATAACAATCAAAGAACATGCTTTTCTTACTTCCCCGTAAGTAATAGAAATAAATGTTTTACAATTTGGTAAATTTAATATTATAATTTTAGGTATCCAGTTATATTGTCAATAGAAGATAACTGTTCAATACCACAACAGCGTAATATGGCATCAACATTACTTGAAGTATTAGGTGATATGTTAGTTACACAGCCGATTCATCGCAATGAAGACAGAATGCCTTCACCTGAAGAGCTGCAATATAAATTCATAATAAAACATAAACGGCTTCCAGAAAAATATGATGGTGTTCAAGCAGTTACAATTAATCAACATGATGACTGTAAGTTTCTATATACTTTTTATTTGTTCATAAATATATAAATATAATAATTTGTTTTTAGCTAAAGACACAGATTTGAGAAACACAAAAAAAAATGGAGTACTTTACCTAGAAGATCCTATAGAAAAAGAATGGAGACCTCATTTTTTTGTCTTGTCTGGTAATAAACTTTATTATACAGACTTATGTAAAACAGATGTTGACAATGATGATGAAATAGAAGGCGGAGATATAGATACTTCGGATTTATTGGGTGCAAATCATATGAAAGATGTTAGTAATTAGTAATTACCATACACTGTAATATTTTGTATGTACTAGACTTGTATTGATAATTTAATTTATCGTTTTATTTTAATGAATAAAGTTATATATATATATGTTACTTATAAAGCCGGAATTTGCAATTGGTATAACACTGTACATTCTGTAAAGTATACAAATTTGTTGTACATTATAAATACTTAGTACAATGTGATTTATATTTTTAATAGTTACAATAATAATATAGTTATAGTAAAATTATAAGCTTAAATATCTAAAGGTTGTATATGTAATCAACATTACCATAATTAGAAATAATCAATATATTATAATATATATTTATTCAAGTTACTATTAAATACAAAGAAAAAAAATCATTAGTTTACATAGTATGTATTATTCTAAATGTAGTATCGTAGGTATAATATACCATTACACATCAAATAAGAGTTGGCATTTAGAATTACATAATAATTTCTTTTTAAAATTGCATTTATTATTATACATTTTTTTTTTAATACAGATTCATTTTAAGAATCCTTACCCTTGAAACAAGGTTATGTTGAGTTCATTCTTGGATTTTTATTCTACTAACTGCAGCAATACAATTTTCTGTAAACAAAATAACTGTTCCATAATTCTTGTACAATTTGTGTAAAGTACAACATGATTGATATAAAATATTTACTTTGTACAACAAATAAGTACACTTCGCAAAATGTACAAAAATTGTTGTATAGATTGTGATTTTTACGAATTCGGGCTTTGTATGTAATATAAATATATACTAATATATATATATTTACTAATTTTAATTAATTATATTAAATTTTCTTTTGTAATAAGTTAGTTTATAACCAGGCATATTAGTCTATGCCACATAATATTATTAATTACTTAATTATCCTTTCTAACTCAGTAATTGTTTCCTTTACTTATATATTAAATATTATTTATTTATATTTTAAGAAATAGTATTTTTATAATTCAGTTAACAAAATGGGTTTAAATGAAGGTTACACAGATAAATTTAATTCAACTAAATAGTGTTAATTATTTATTATAAAATATATGTTTAATTTATTAAGAAATGTTTCATTGACATGAATAATTTCATTTTGTGATTAAGTGTGATACAACATACAAATGACAATAAAATTACCTATGTCTTATTTTATAATAAATTATAATTATATATATTTTAGGGTATACCTAATGATGAATTACATTTTGGTGAATATTGGTTTCATGGAAAGTTAGCTCGTGGTAGGAATGAAGCAGAAGAATTATTGAAACAGTATCAACATTTAGGTGCCGGTACATTTTTAGTAAGACAGAGTGATACATTCATTGGTGATTATTCACTTTCTTTCTGGTAAACTAATGAAATAGTATAATTTATTATAATATGTTAACATTAACTATGTCTTAATTTATAGGCATCAGTCTAAAGTGAATCACTGTAGAATACGTTCAAAGCATGACCGAGGTCAAATTAAGTATTACTTAATTGACGGTGCCACATTTGACAGCTTGTATAGTTTGATATCTTATTATCGGACATATGCATTACGAATACATGTAAATTTTTATTAAATTACTTTTGTGAATATTATGTATATTTAAGTATACTTAAGTATATTTGTATTATTAATTTATTAATGGCAATTCATATTTCATTACTTGTTTTTTAGGAAAATTATGTCATTTTAACTGAACCTGTACCCCAACCATTAAAGCATGAAGGAATGGTTTGGTTTCTTCCAAATGTCTGCAGAAGTCGAGCTGAGGCATTATTGAGAAGAATCCCACACGAAGGTGCTTTTTTAGTGAGGCCGTGTGAAAGTGATAAACATCTATTTGCTATTTCATTTAGGTAAATTAAATAAAAATTGTGTTTGACTTTTTAAACACTATAAATATTATTATTTTAGAGCTGAAAAGAAAATTAAGCATTGTCATATTAAACTAGAAGGACGATTATACACAATTGGATTGAAACAATTTGAAAGTTTGGTGGAACTTATAAAATATTATGAACACAATTATTTGTATAAAAAGATTAAATTATGTTTTCCTGTAAATGAAGATATTGCACATAGAATTGGATCTGTGAGTACAATTTATAATATTAATATCAGTTTATAATGTATATAGTAATGATTAATATTTATTATAAAATTAAACTTATTTTATAAAATTATAATTATTATATGTTATTAATATATATTATTACTTAGTTATTGGATTAGGCAAGATTAAATAACTAAGTTTGGAAGTATTTTTTCCATTCCATATTGGCATTATTTGTGGAGAAATTATAGATTTCTTTGGTTGAATTACTGCTGATTTTGTACTCGGTAAACCCATTAAACCTAAAGCTGGTACACAATCTGAACAAAGTGGTATAGGTTGAAGAGGTTTATCGGCTTTTACTGTTGGAACTCTAAGTTTTTGTCCATTACAGTCTGCTTGTGTTTGTTGTCCTAATGGAAGTTGTACAGGGTTTGATATAAATGGCTTTAAATCTATTGATGATTCACCGGGATTCAAATAAAACATCACTGATTGTGATAATTTTGATTTATCATATATTTCTGATGGTTTTGATTTTTCTAATTTATTAGACTCGTGTTTTGTTATTGAGTCTTTCAAAGTTATTTGTTGAGAACCTTCTGCCTGTTCTGAACCTTTATAAAAATTTCCCCCACTTAAAATTTGCATTAAATTAAAGCTGTTTTTATTAGAGTCCGCTTGTGATTGGAATAATTGCGGCTTATTCACAACTGGATAAGTATTCTGAATCATATCGGTATAAACTGGTAACATTATCATTGAATTGGGGTCATAATAATAAAGTGGTTGTGTAGATAAAGGTATTGGTGCGTTGTATTTTTTATTTCCTTTGTAACTTACTGTTGAGGAAGTTGAACTTGGTTGAGAAATATGTATTCCAGAACTGTCAGATGCCTGTGTTCTAACATCATCCCCATGAATACCTAATCCCGTGAAATAACCTGAGTTAACTATATTTGGTGGTTGTTGAATTTGTGATTGACGATTGTAATCAATTTGTGTATCATATAATGATCCAAAATTTGATGGATTATATCCAAATAACCTTAATGGTTTGTTAGATAGTTGTTGACTATTGAAATTTGAATGCCCCTGGCTTGATGGAGAACTTTCTTGTTGTTCAATTTCTGTTAAATCTGCACTAACTGTTTTAAGTGGTTTATCAGATAACATACTTTTAAAATTGGATTGTGCTCCGGATTGTACATGACCTCCATTTATATTTTGGATCACTTTAATAATATCTTTTCTCATAGCTTCGTTGTCATTATACTTAATATCATCTCCAGTTACTGGGTTTGGCTTTTTAAATGGAATTGTGAATTCAGTTTGTTTATTTGTAATACCCTCCTCTTGAATTAATATTTGATCAGTTGCTTGCTCTTCTTTTAAATCATCCTTCCTATCTTCAGTTTGATTTGTGTTTACTTGTTCTGTTACTTGTGTAGCATTGTCAGTGTTCTCTACATGATACTCATTTTTGGAATCCATCTCTATTGATTTTAAAGAGTTTTGTTCTTGTATTGGTTCTACAACTATAGGTGATGGTTCAGATGATGTAATAGCTTCTTTTAAGGTATCAATTTGTAAATTATATACAGGTTCATTAAGTGATATCTTTAATGGTGAAATGTCAGAATTTGTATTTACATTAGTTTGTAAACCGTTAGATTTATTGGTACGATAATTTATAACACGACCATCTTCTTTAGAATTAGCTACATTATATAAATCTTGTACTTTTTCTTCGTTCTTGTAATCTTTAAGTGATTTATTATCTCCAATTTTTTCATCATTTACATAGTAATGAAAACGATATTGTGGAATCTGTAATAAAATTAATTTAATATCATTAACATATGTTTATAATTAATATACTAGACTACAATGAATTAAATTAATAAGTTACCTCTCGTATTTTTGAAAGTCCCAATTTTCCTGGTATTCTGGATGAGTTTACTTTACTCAAGACCATAAATAAGACAAATATCTGAAAGTACAGAAGTTTAATTTTATTATATTTATATAATAATGTATGTCCTAGTTATGTTGTAAATTTTTCTAGTTATTTATTGTTTAATTTACATTTAATTCAACATTAATAATAAATATGTTTTATAATCTATATTTTTATTCTACTTATATTTATATGTAAATAATATATAATTATTTATAATAAATAATTTTATCTTTTAGATTTTTAAGAAAGAGTAAAAATATATTGGGTTTTATAATGATGATTTTTTTTTTTTTTAATCAAAAGTCTTCATTTAGAATCTTTATGTATAGATGATTAATAAACAATATTAATTTATATATTAATATATTAATAAACAATTATATTGTACTTTAAAAATTAACATTTTAATTAGTGACAAATCTAGAATAATTTTAGAGGAGTGTTAAGATTTCATAGGCTTTATCAGTGCTGATAGAATGATTTTTTTTAGTCTTTAATAAATAATATACTTAAATTTCAAAACATTGTGACATTTAATAATGCAGTTATAAAATATTAATTTATTTTTAAAAAAAAAGTTTTTTTTTTTAGAATAAAAATAACAATTGAAATAATTTTTGAATTTTTGATCAAATACTATAGTACCCCTTTCATGATTTGAATACAGTAAAGTTTACAACAACCAGTTTTATCTGTTCAAATAATTATAGTAATAAAATTATATATATATATACAGTGAAACCTCTAAATACCGGACACTCTCGGTCGCCGTAATTTTGTCCGTTATTTAGAGGTGTCTGCTATTCAGAGGGGAAACATTTTCGAAAATTCAAGAATCTCAATTTTTTCATTCAATTTTCTTTTTCTTTTGCTGGCTATTGCGTACTACAAAACCGTATGTATTGGAATCACAAATACAACTAAACTAAATAAGTATTAAAAAAATATACGAGTAGGATAACATCACAGAACATAAACTAGAAAAATGTTTTTTTCGATTCGATAATGTACGGATAAGATAAATTATAATTGCACATAGTATAACGCCGGGTTTTTACTCGCCGTGTCACTCGTGGTTTCCCGTCGGTGTCGGATACAACACGAGTATTTGGATTTTCCCCCAAAATACACTATTATGTGTTTAAAATATTATTTCAATCAAATATTATTTCAAATATGTATCATTATTACAATAAAAATTATCAAAATTAGAAATTAAATTGCCATAAAAGTGTCCGTTATTTAGAGTGTCCGGTATTTAGGGGTTTTCCCATATAAAAGTGGTGAAAATGTTCCCGTTCCCATAAAAACGTCCGCTATTTGGAGGTGTCCGCTATTTAGAGGTGTCCGTTAAGGGAGGTTTCACTGTATATGGTAAAAACACATAGATTCTAAAATTTTCAAATTATTTTATTATTTTTAGTTAGTAATTAATGTAATTAATAATTATCAGTTCTAAAATTTGACTACGATTTCTGTTGTAATAAATAGTGTTACAAATAATTTCTAATTAATAATGTGTTCAAACTATCATTTATATTTTCATTTAAAATTTATGTTATATGCCATTTGTATCAGATATTTGAATATAGATCATTGAAATTAAAACGATTAGTATCACTATTTAAAAATAATTAATAATACATTTTAAAATCAAATTAATCGAAAAACATACAATAATTATTCAACTTCTACTTATAAGAAATGTTTAGTCTGGGTAGAAATGTATTAGGTGCTATTATTATATTTTTCTTTTCATTTGTAGTTCTATGGTGTTACTATTGTTGTACACTTGTACCCTTTTAATGGAATAAAATCTGATTTATATTGTAATGGTCTGTTGGGCATCCAAGTCTCATAACACCTGTTGCTTTATAACGCATATTTATATTTAATATATATATATACATATTTATATGTATTGTTACTATTATTTAACAATGTAAGAATTCGTTTTTTTTTTTATTCATTCTACTTTCAACTGGTCTGTCTGGGATATGTAATCCCTTTCAATAGTGATCATTACAAAGCTACTAATTTCATCTTCTATCGCCATTTTTCACTTATGTTATTTAAATTCGTTCTTATGTAGTCTTGTTTAAATTTTGTTGTAAAATAATTGATATAAAACTTGTTTTTAAGTAGTACATTAATTATTGAATTGGATACTACAATAGGTAGACTAAATAATAAACAATCTATTTGGAAAAAACGTAGGCACAATAAATTCTTTAGAACACGATATTCTACAATACAAATATGACATTACATCAAAATTTAAATTTTCTCTTTAATATTTTATTAATTGTTATTTAATCTTTAAAATTTACCTTATCATTTATTTATTTTTATTTTTAAATTACATTTTGTTAAATAGATGGTGAGAATAATATTGTGGATATTTCAGTTTTAATATAATTACTTGTCTTAACTTCTTAGGATACAACAAAATATTTTAAACATTTAAATAAATAAAGAGTTTATAATAAAGTCATATACTATATAATTAATTTAAATAATAACAAAATTATTAAAATAAGCTAAATATACGAGTATATTAGTAATATAGTGGTTGTCAGTCTAGATCATTCTTGACACGCCAGAGAACGCTATTCAAATTAAAATAGTAATTTTTTAATTTTAAATTAATTCATATTTTTGAAATTGTACTGTTCTTATTACCTATTGTATTTTTGATTAATTGTTAAATAATGACTGTTGATTGAGGTTTTTTTAGTTTTAGAATAAGTAAACAGACACACTTATGTTATGTATGATATAACTATTCGAATATTTTATAGTTTATATTATAATTCTATATGGACTATTTAATTATAAATATATTAAATTGAATTTATATGATGATATTAATATGCTATTATCCAAAACTAAAGTAAACTTTGTAAAAGTATTTTTTAATGTTTAGAGATTATATTATATAAATCGCGAGAAAATAAAAATTATTTAATGCATATACTCCTATACCTTGAGTGAACCGTTTATAGAACAAAAATGATTTTTTTTCTATTAAACAGTAATAATAATGCTATTATATTTAAGTATTAAATATTAATATAGTAAAAAATATGTAGGTACATCAATCGTTATCTTCGATTTAACATTAAAAGTTACCCAAGTGGCCAAGTTAATAATATATAGTTGACATATGAAATATTTGTACGGTAATTTAAATAAAAAATAAAAAATAAATTATTATTATTATTACCATTAAGTCTGTTTACATTTAATAATATAGGTTAATTAAGAAATTGTTTGGATATGAGAAAAAAATTAATTTTTTTAAGTAATAAGTATTATAATACGTATAAATATAATATATGTTTTGTCAAAATATTTATACGAATAAGTATTCAAATAATATTACGTTTCTCACCTGTACGACATTCTTGAACGCCGACTTCATCTTTCCCATGATTATATTGTGTCGAGAATGCAGACAGAACCCCGCTGTTCGGATGGAATAATTATACTGATGTGTGTTGCTAGTCATCAACCCCCTTTTATAATCTTCAGCCTTGACTTCTCTCCGCGAGGCTGCCGCCGACCAGCGTTTCCTCCGCACCTTCTCCGCCTCACCGTTCACTTTTTACCAGAGGCTATAAAAATATTCCATTAGGGAGATTCTCAGGTGAAGGTGATGTAATGTTGTGTTTGTTCAAACGCGGATCGGCGGAAACGGGTGATGAGTATAATAATATTATTCTAGTCTTAGAATGCGTATGTGTTTCACGCACGCATACAAGTTTATATGTTACCTATGTATATGTAATATATTCTGTGTATTGCCACGACAGTAAATCTTCGTAAATTATTATTATTTTTATTATTATTTGGTTTTTTAAGGTCGTTTACACGTGGAATGGAACGTACCGTTATCGAGAAATAAATCCGAGTAAAGTTCGATTTACATTATTGTGTTTTAGTATAGAGATGAGAATATTCCGATTTAAGCCACATACCCCCTGCTCTCGCGCGCGCTCGTCTATGCGATGATTACTTTTAGGTAGGTAGGTAGTAGGTACCTCCTAATCTTAAGCACGTCGAATATTTTCCGGTACACTCTGCGTCCGATCATCATGGTACGTCGGACTGTTCATAATGATATAATGAATTATCGCTCGTTTTTTCTACTTTTCCTTGTTCTTCATCTGACGTATAATAAACAAAGTAAAGAATACAAATGGATTTTAGAAAAATGTTGTCTAACTTGGCTACGCCCGCGTTGTTTATAAGTCTAATATAATACAACTCAATGAAAATGTTGTTTATTACTAACTAATTTAAAACGCGTGGCTTGTTATGGAAAAACTTAGAACTTACAAACATCAGTTAATATAAGTAAATAATTATAAAATTTACAGGGAAAAAAATATTTATTTTAGTTTTTGAATTATTATTATTAATAACAATATTAAGTAATATAATATAATATTAAACAAATACGTTAATAAGATGATTGTATAATAAAATAATCAAGCTACAAAGATAAATGTACTCATTTTTTAACGAGTTCTTTTTTTAATAATGCCATTATTTTTAATACATTATACCTACATAATATGTAACATTATATTTTATCGGATGATAATTTAACATAATATATAAATAACAAGAAATAAATTAAATTAAAATTTGTATTAAATTTAAAAATCGGATATATCATATATAATATATTTGTGTAGAATACAATTTGATTATTTGATGTAATAAAATTATAATTATATATATATATATATATAGTTATATTTTTTATTTCATATTAATTTTCAAAATAATTATTTAAATTAAATCTTAATTTTTTTTTATTTGTTGATATCAAATATATATATATTATATATGTCGTAGCCACTTTGTGAAATCGTCCATTTAATGAAAAGTTGACCACTTTATGAAATCAAAACGTCTTTTTTCCACTTTGTGAAATAATAAAATAATTCATGAAATGGACAGTAAAATTTTATATTGTGTAATTTTTTTCACTATATGGTTAACCAGTTAATGAAGAAACATATTCTAGAAAACATTGAACGAATTATGTGAAGTAAAATGTTCTAGAATATATCGAACAGATCATAATAACATGTATTAAATTTATAATAATATATTAATTATAAATTAAATAATTTGTCAATTTTATGAAACATTATTCAAAGTTCTATATTTTGTAGAAAAATTAACATAACGGTTTCAAAATTTTATCACATATATAATACCTATGTAAACACCCAATAATATTTTATTTAAATATTGTTTGTTTAATATTGCCTGTTATAGTAAAATATTGAAATTGTTTTCGTCAAAATTTCAGTTTTCGTTAAAAAATTCATATTTTCGTCATTTTTTAATTGTTTTTCCTATTGCATAGGCTCAATTTTGAGAAATTCGAAAAATGATTTTAAATAAAGTTCCAATTACAAAAATATGCTAATCGTGCATTTCTTTAGCATTATTTCTGGTCGAAAAAGTGTCTACATACATAAAAAAAAGAGACATGTCATTGTAAAATTAATACATTCTTCACTTCGCTCAGAAATTTAAAAGTAATTTTATTAAATTTTTAATACTTAAACCTTAAAATATATAAATAAAAAAATATAAATTAATGAAATAAATTAGTTTATACTCGTATTTTTAAATTATATTTAGTTTTACTAATTTTAGTATTTTATTATAACAAAAATAATATAGTACGTATATTACGCGTTACGGTTATAAACAAATATAAATATGAAATACTGTTTTATATTACATTGAGAATGAAATACGGAAACGGTAATACAATATACAATAGACAATAATTTGCCTGCAGCTGAAGAGCGAAGACTGCAGTCATTGATATTTGATAATATATATAAAAAAAAACCTTAGTATATAATTTTATAGTAGAAAAACATAATAAGAAACCCAAATTAAAGTGTTAACTATAAATTGAAAAGGATTTTACGAAGACGTATTATGATTATACTATATAAATATAATATAATACTATAATATACTTAAATCTTGCTGTAATTCAAGACAACATAAATGGGAGGGTTGAATCTCGAGTAGGTACCTAATCTAACGGCTAACACTTGACTTACGGATCAGATTTGAAAGTATATTATAATCAAATAATTTCTGATTTAAAATATGATTGGCGTGACTGTGGATTAAAATACTTGGGTAAATTTTATGTGATTTGTTCTTCGTTCAAACCCTCGTGGAAACCTGATATGTAGGATTTTTTAAAATTAATATTAATACAATTTCAATGAAATAATAATTGAGGTACCGACTACCGATTACCGGATGTGGTTAACTATAGGTATTAGGATGTTGACACACATCACACATGTATTAAAATCGTTTAATGGTTAAAATTTTTCATTAACTCGAAACATTTCATGTTTAAAAATTAAAATATAAAATTTTGAAAGTAATATATTATGTAATAATGAAGTATAATAATATTTAAAAGTGTTTAAATGTGTTTATTGATTTAATTCAAGTTAATCATTTATATACAATATAAGTCTGAGTATTTTAATTTATTAAATTATAAAATTATAAATATAACTAGAATAAAAAAACAATTAAAATAAAATTATTTTGATATATTTTTTTATCTTTTAATAAAATATATTTTACATTTTGAAGTATGATATTAATTAGAATATTTTTTTTACAAAAAACTATAGAGATTATATTAATAACGTAACTTAACATCCAATTAGTCCTAACCATTTCTGTAACATTTTGTTTAGTTTTACTATCTTTATAATTGAAATTCTTTAGTTTATATTAAAATGCATGTTTTAGATTAAAAAAAATGTACCTACTGAATAAAATACATATTTGTGTGGGTACATTTTTCACGCCTTTTTGTTACCTATTTGAAATAAATATCTACCTAACATTTTTATCTTGTCACCCTCTGATTTTCGGGTAGTTCTTTGTACTAATGGTTTACGAGCTACTTTTATTATGTGTCGGGTTGTAAATAATATTATTTGAAAAAAAAAACACAATACGTTTGTAGTTATTTTCGGCTTCAACCCTCTGATATTATGTTTGTTATTTTATCTTGTCGTACCCGCAGAAGATTAAAACATGCCTACACCACTATAACCGGTTTGGCCATAAAAAAATAAATCTGTACCCCGATACCTATCCAGACAATATAATTTAAAAATTCCAAGATCAGGTTTCTGGGATAGTGGAATATGAAACAAGAACAAAAAAAGAATATTAATGACTTATTATTTTGTTTTTTTGTCTATGGGTTACATATAGATGCACACCATATTCGACCCTTATCGGTGGCAGAGGTTCATCGAACTTTGGATGACCTTTCTATTTTAAAACAATTTTTGTTGTCCTCTTCGTTTTAGATATTAGATTGGATTAATGATCAAATCGTGTTAATTACTCTAAAGTAAAAAATAAATATTTATATTATATATGCTATTGTGATTTCTTAATTTATATTAATTAAAAGTCGGTAGTACTATGTTCGTTTAGAATATTATCCACTTCGTTTTGATGTCATATAATGTTTTTATATAATTAACTCATTATTTATTAAATAAATATATACAATATTGTTGTTTACTTTTATATATATATTATTATAAATATTATATAGAAATATTCTTAAATCTTAATAATTCCTAACTTTTTTTTTTATAATCGAATCAATATCTTTGACACGTCAAAATAATTTTAATTTAGATATGTAATTATGTAATTATATTAAATAATGTAAGTGAATAATTATAAAATTAGGAAATGTAATTTATTTTAATGAAATATATTTAAAAAGAGCTGATACTGTTGTGGAATAGATTTAAGTTGTTAAATTTTTTGAAAAAAATGTTTTTTTTGTTTTACCTAGTCTATTAAAACTATACAACTATAACCTTTTCATCAGCTTTGAAAATAAAATCTATGTTAATATCTACTAGTAGGTTAATCATGCTTTCTTTGTTTGTTCCAATAACATATAGTAATTAAAAAATATTGTTATGTATTTTAAATATTAAATAAATTTGTTTAAGTATAAGAATTTGTTTTTCTAGGATATGGATGATTCATCTATTTCTTGTACACCTGGTTATATGGATCCAAGCCATTTTATTAAAAAGGTAATGTTTCATTAAATTATTTTGCATTCAAAATAAAAATTGTAAATTATATTAAAATATTTGAAAATTTATTGTTAGATTAAAAGTTAATATATTTATAAATTATAATTTACTTTTATTTATACATTATAATGTAAATATATATATACATAATATTAATAACAATTTAATTTTTTTATATTCTTATTCTACAATTTATTAGATAAATTTCATTGTACTAAAGAAAATATATAATTTACTTATATAATAATTGTTGTAAATTTATAATAAACATAGTTATATATTTGTAGGTAACTGTAAAAGCAACATTTGATTATGAGGGCCGTCAAGATGATGAATTGTCATTCTGCAAACATGCTGTGATTACTAATGTAGTGAAACAGGATAGTGGTTGGTGGCGTGGTGACTATGGTGGTAAACGTCAACATTGGTTTCCAAGTAATCACGTAGAAGAATTACAGGAAGATCACATGGAAAACTCTGATAGTGGTGTAAGATATGGAATTTTTAGTAAACATATATTAAATATTAGCTGTTTTGAAAATAAATTATTATTTTTAATTAAGTTCAATGTGTTATCAAATAAATATTTGTTTATTTTACATCTTCAGTATTATGTACTATAAATTAGGTCTAGGTGACCAAATGGCAAATGTAGTATACAAACATACAGTAAACACATATTATAAAACTTGAGTTATATTAAAAATAATTTATGTTTATTAACGTTTTTTTGATCGGTTATATTTATAAAGGTTTACTTATGAATATGACTATGAGTTATGACAATCTTTGACAACATTTTTTATTAATGTTCTATGTGTATAATTTTAATTATAATGTTAATTTTATGTATTATTTTAAAAATTACACAGTAATTTTTATTTTTTATATGTTTTAGTCAACAGAGTCAATGTTTTTGGGCAGTTCACAAAAAGGAAGTTTAGATTTAACTGGAGCTTTAGTTGAAATTGGAAAATTAAATCAAGTAAAACTTGAATGGATGATTAAAATACAAACATCAAACGCGTGTACACCATTTGTTGTTGGTGCTGTATCTCGAGAACAAGCAGAAGAATGGAAAAATTTAATTGTGGAAACTGCTCATAATGCCAGTGCAAGAGTAATTTTTTTTTAAAAAAAATATGTACACTTACATTTTTGTTGTACTACATTTTGTTTTTGATTTTTTCAAGGAAACTGAAAATAAAAAAATGGAGCGTCAATTGAAAATTGCCAAAGAAATATCTGATCTTATTGTTTATTGTCGATCAGTTGCTTTTTGTCTTGAAACACAACGTGAACGAGGATTTGTGCACAATGAAATGTCATCTTTTCCTGAAAACAAAGCAGAAAAGCTTATGTGTCATCAAGAAAGCAAGTTTTTCTTTAATTATCATCAAGTTCAATTTAGTAGAGTGTTTCCAAAAGGTCAACGTATTGATTCCTCAAATTATTCACCAATACCCATATGGAATACTGGATGTCAAATGGCAGCTCTGAACTATCAGACACCAGGTTAATAAATTTCTTTTAATTTTAATTATGTATGTGTTTTTTATTATATTTATTTAATTTGAATTTTAGATAAAGCCATGCAGTTAAATCAAGCTAGATTTCGTTTAAACTCAAACAGTGGCTATGTTTTAAAACCAGATTATATGTTAGTTTCAAAAGATACTCTAACCAATAATTGGATGGAAGAGACATTATCAATATCCATGATTGTCATTGCTGGCCGACATGTTGGCAGGCCTGGTCGAAATGGTATTTCTAATCCATTTGTTGTCGTTGAAGTGTATGGGGCTGAATACGATTCAGGGTTAAAATTAAACACTCGCACAATACGTATGTATATTTTTGTGTTTTGATTAATTATTAATTATAGTAATACTATTATATTTTTGCAGCGGACAATGGATTTAATCCAGTCTGGAATGAATCTATAGAATTTGAAGTAATGAATCCTGCAGTTTCATTCATTAGGTTTGTTGTTAATGATGAAGATATGTTTGGCGATTCTAATTTCATTGGGCAAGGCACATATCCAGTACGCTGATAATAATATATAATATGATTGTTGTTGAAATATATCAAAGTATAATATTTATTGATTTTTTGTTATTGTAGATGATTTCATTGAGATCGGGTTATCGCAGTATACCATTAAAAAATGGTTATTCTGAAGACATACCTTTAGCATCAATCCTAGTGCATATCACAATAAGAAGCAATACTGTTAGTAAAATATACTATTAAATTGTATTATTGTTTAAGTAGTCTTCAATTTTAAATTGTTATGTAATTGATTTATTTAAATTAAATTTAAAAAAAAAAAAATGAATATTACCTTATTATTATATTATTTATATTATACTATTATAGTTCTTACTCTTTCAATATTTCTATTTTTATAATACATACATAAAATATTTTTTTAAAGCAACTTAAAATCAGATATAAATTATTTTTTTTATTGATATTTACAGTAAATCATTTTAATTTATATAAATACTAAATTAATTTTTTTAAATAACAGTGACTAAACTTTTTAATCTCTGGAAGATGTATTTTATATATTTTTTATTATTTTATTGAAGTTTAGTTTATCATTGAAGACGAAAAACAATATGGTTATAAATGTAAATATGCTAAACTTATTATACTAAATATGTGATTGTGGTATACGTATAATTAGTACGATTTTCAAGTATGTACATATAAAATAATATAGTTTGACATAAATAAAAGGCATTAAAAGCTAATAATAATAAATGTTTGTGGTATTGAAAAATAAATGTCACATTATTAATCTATTTATTTATTATTATTATTATTATTTTTTTTTTTTTTTATTAATTAATGTGAATGTAAATATAAAATTTTTCCTAGATTTGTGAATACCTAATGCTAATCTAAAAAATTTTAAATTTTCATTATTATACAAGTGCCATTTAATTAAATTTAATTTCAATTGTAATTATTAATGTTGTATATGCTGGTACATAAATATACAATACATATTTTAATGTTTATACTATTTATTACAGTTTTTATGGAAAGAAAATTGTTCTCATTTACGGATTTATCCATGTTTTCATAATAGTGTATATAATTTTATATGGGCATATGCATTATGTCCATAAATAAGAATAATATAACTGTAATGCTAACATATTTTTAGGATTTATTGTCAGCTGAGAGTGTCATTCAGTCACCATCAGAATGATGCCAATTTGTGAAAACAGAAATATAAAAATGAATAATACTTAATATTTATATAATATATTATTATTATTTTATATTATTACACTGTATACAAAATGTTAATGTATGTTATTAATTATAATTGTCATATTTTTATATTGTAGTCCATAGAACATTTGTTAAATTATCAGTTTTGTTAACATCTATAATAATACCGTGTAATATGTCCGAGCTCCGAGAACATTTGTGGAAGATACTTTATTGTAATAAAATCTTCCATATATGACTAATATTTAAAAAAAAAATTAATATAATAATTTGTATTTCCATAGGGATGATATATACATATTAATATTTAATAGTTTATATTAAACATTATATTTAGACATAAAATTAATTTTTTATATTTCTATATTTTTAATTATAAGGTTATTGCATACTTTATTAAAATATACAATACAATGTTGTAAATATTTAAAAGCTGTAATACCAAAAATTATACAATTAATGTAGAAAATAATATTCTGATATTTTAAAAAAAAATTTAATATTATTTATTATTTTATAATTTTCTTGCAAATATTGTTTGTTTGGTTTATTGAATGAAAATAAATCACTGTAGAATTTTCAATAAAATTATGTCATTTATTTATCATTATTGTAATAAGCCAGTAAATACATTTTTAATACAAATTTATGTTTAACGTAATATAACATATACGAGGGGCAATCAAAAAGTAAGTTGTATTTTGCCATATTTTTTGTCCTGGTGAATATTTTTTGTTGAAACTTTGGGGAAACACTCTACACATTATACTTTAAACGTATTAATTCCTAAATTGATAGTTAGTTGTTAAGCTTATCAGTAACAAGTTGACAATCATGGCTACTGCTACTATTACGTCGTCCAAAATTGAAATTCGTGCAGTTATTAGATTTTTATGGTTAAAAAATTATAAACCAGTACAAATACATTGGGAGGTGTGTGAAGTCTATGGTGATAAAACAATTTCGAGATATGCAGTTGAAAAGTGGTGCAATATGTTTAAAAATGGCCGAACGGATATCAACGATGAATACCGTGCTGGGAGAATACGTTTAAGGTATAATGTGTAGAGTATTACCCCAAAGTTTCAACAAAAAATATTCACCAGGACAAAAAATATGGCAAAATGCAACTTACTTTTTGATTGCCCCTCGTAATATTGGTTATTATTTTTTTATAATTTTTACATTGTTTATTTCAATAAAAAGTAGATGTTTTATTTTTATATTATGAAAAAGTACCTAGTTTTTTAAACCTAAGTTTATATTGTTAATATGAATATGAATATATTATTAAAAATATATAAACAATATACAGTGTTAATTAATAATTTTTTTATTGTGTTTTGATTGTAAATATTTTTTACGTGCCTTAGTAATTATTATATTTTATTATTCTATATCTAAGCATTTAAGACTAAACCTATGATTTAAGAAAACATTTATAACTGATTATAAGAATATGAGTACGGCTGTCTTAGGCTTTGCAGAGGCCCATGGGCACACGAACCTTAGGGGCCCTTTTAGTAGGCCAAAAAAAAGTTAAATAAAAATATAAAATGCTTATTTTATATTATTTTATTAATTATTAAATATTATGGTAAATTTTAAATTACCAGTTTCGGTAATGCAATAAGGAATAAAAGATACGACTAATGGCACACAACTAAGCATTATTTATTTAATATTTAACATTGCCATTAAATAAAATTTTTTTTTCCTGAATATAAAATAAATATTGTTTCTAGACAGTTGTATAAAACGACACGTATCAATACGTAACAGCATAAAAAATTTAAAATTTCAATTTCAATTATTCGGGGGCCCCGAGCTCGTGCCCATAGGGTAAAGACGGAATTGAATATGAGTACTTATATTTGAAATTACATTAACTAATTATGTATAATTGAAATCCCAAGGCTGTAGCCAGCATAGCATTTATGGTGGGGTTATTATAAATATTTATTTATTATTTTTAAGAATTAATACATAAAAAAGTTTTATACAAATTGTTTGACACAATAAAAAATACATTAAAATTCAAATTATTGAATCAATATACGTATTTATGAAAATATTTATCTTATATATCTAAACATTTTATAAGGTTTTTATTAAGTAGAGAAGTAAATAAAGTAAATACTTTTATTCACGATCACTCATCAATGTAATTATTCAACTTTTTAAATTTAATTTCGAAAATAATTTGGAGGGGTTTTAACCTTAAAATCCCTCTGGCCTTGGTCTTGTAAGGTTCATCTAATGTACATACTTATTACTTAATATCATCCAGTGTTTATTTTATAATTAAAATTAATACTTATATTATTATAATGTTAATGTTTGATTAATACAATTTTCCTTTCTATTTTAAATAATACATGAATAGAATATTATATAAATTTTTAATAATTAAAATATATATAGGTACATTTATATTTTGTACTATTAGCAAAATGCTTAAAATATATTATATTGCGTAACTTAAATTAAAACTACCTATTTATTTTGTAATAAAAATTAATGACATTAAATTAAACTTTACTTTTATTCATATTTTATTATATTATTACTTGTTCGTTTAAATATAATTATTTAAAATAAAAGATAATTAATTTATAAATTATAAAATATATTAATTTAAATAAAAACAAATATATATATATATAAATATATATATTTATTTAATAGGTATAAATGATAAATATTTAAAATAGTAAAATCACAAAAATGCTGTTTGTTTTCTCTATAGATGGTGTCGCATGTCAACAGTCAACATATGTGAACAATGAATATTTATTAGATTTTTAAAAATAGTTTTGTTATAAAAATTAAAACTACAAAAATCACTTCAACGCTGTTTATGCGCTAGAAATCTAAAATGGATTACAGTCGGTTCAAGGAAGTAAGTAGGTACCTTCAACCTACTTTTGTCATAATTTTTAAAATTTAAAATTATCCTTATTAACTATTTTTACGCCTGTTGTCACTTGTCAGGACTAGGATTTTGAATTTGTTTTTGGTAATTTTTGTAATTTAGAATCCCAACTCCTAACCTTGAGTAATGAGTGTTAAAAGTGGCAAAATACCTATTTAGGTATTATTTTTATAAATTATTTTAGCGACAAATTAAAAATTTATAAATATTCCTTGATTTTATCGTTCGTCGTTCAGTTATTTATTTAAAATTTTCCTCTCGTACGATATGTTGTTTCAAGTCACAATTTAGAAAAAATTATTGGGTATATATTATAATAATACTACATTATAGTCGTCTTTCGTCTTGTATTTGGGTTCATCGTTTATTCGTTTTGTATCTAATCTGAATATAGGCCTGAACAATTAGTTAGGTAGGTGCACTATAATACAGTTTATATTATTATCCTAAATATATGCAGTTTCCTGTTATAATTTATTCACAGATCGAACTGAAGAGAAATGTCTAAACCTAATGTTTAACTTATTTTCGTCCTTGAAAGTCGAAACCATTTCTAGCGAAATGAAATGAATTCTAAATAATGAAATAGAGCATTAAGATTAACCCTTAAAAATTTATATTCATAGATATCAATTAATATTTAATATACTGGAAAAGTAAAAAGGAACAATTCGTGCTTTTTTTAGAATAATAAAACTAGTTTTGATGGAAACAAAAATGAATAACTTACCTGGGTCTAAATTTGCTCGTTTTTCCCCCCATAAATTCTATAGGTAATTATTGTTTTTTGAACCATGTAATATTATAATTAATTATAATCTAATCAATTCGTCTATACTCTATAATTCTATATTATAATAAGCTAAACTCATTTTTTATTTTACGATATTATAAAATTAGTTTAAGTTTAATTTATTTTTAATTGCAAGTATAAAACTTATTAAACGAGAATATTGCGAATATAATAAAGATGATCGTAATTTTCGCTCGTCTTGAATTGTCGAAAATTTTTATCATGTATAGGAGTATAGGACAGTTGGCGTGCGGATTGCCGAGTAATATTTTGAATTTAGATACGAGAGAAATTATTTTTATTGAAATCTTTCGATTCTCGATATCTTTTTCCTTCGTTTTTTTTTCTCTGTATCTTTCTCGGCGAAAAATAATATTCGAACGCGGTCAGATTTATATTTCATAAAAAAATTTAATATCGCGTCCGCCGTTAAGATAATTTTGGCAGCACGTGACATCGTGGCGGTACGCTTTCAACGATCGATACGGTTTATGAATGGGATGATGCAATTGCAATCGCCTGTAACGTCATCCACGCGTCCTACTAAAATATTATATAGGCCGTGTAGAAGTTTCACGAATCGGCCGTAACGGAATGTCATATTTTTTTTTAAAATAACGTTTTCGAAGTATAAAAAAAAAAAAATGTTCTAGAACGGACGTCGTATTATTATAAATTTTAATAATTAATTAAATTAATATATAGTTGTCTTTTCTTGACAAAAAAAAAAAAAAAAAAATTTAATAATCGAAGCGTTAAAATTATTATTCGACGATTTTTTAACAATGTAATTTCGTAATATTAAAAATACCACAGAAAAATAATTTTGTTTTTGTTTTTGAACGTGTTCATTAATATAATAATCATTTATTGTTGAATTTTGTACGTTAAAACGTTTTTTCAACTCGAATTTGCGTATAAAAGACACCAAAACGTAATTTTAATTTCTGTCAAAATATATAGTTTATAATTTTATATTATAATATTTTTGGCGTTACAAAACGAAGAAATTCGTATTCATTTTAAATAGGTACGAACTACGAGTTATACATGAAAATTATACGAAAAGTGCAATTACCTATTTAATATTTTAATAAATTATACAATTATCAATTGCCATAACTTAATTTACTACGTATATGATTGGGATTTTTAATTAAATTACAATTTAATTAAAATTAAACGCATAATATGCATAACATATTATATTTATTGTTTAATATGTATAATTATGCGCAATAAAGATAAATAATTACTTTACGTACCTATATTATTTATTTATTTACAAGTTATAACGCTTCGTCTTCGTCATTAGGGAGCGGTTATTTATTACTATTATAATAAATTATATTATTGGCAATATCGTTATTAGATACCAATTGCCATCAATTATACCAATATATTACTATAGACGAGGATTCAAAAAATATTACGTTATTAAATTTAAATCTTAAAATAATTATCAATTATCACTCGTAGATATAATTTTTTCATTTTATTAAAATAATTGAAAAAAATTGTTAAAATATAATATTTTTATTTTTTACCCATATGCTATAAATTCAAAATTAATATTAATTTATATATATATATATAATATAGAAAATCAAATGTCAAATACAAAATTAATACATAGGTTATTATAACCTATATATACAGGCGTATATCGCCATATAATAGGATACATTTAGGTGATTCGAAGCGTTAATTTTACACACATAAAAAGATAAGGATTTAGACGTTTTCTACTTCCAACGTTACGATCAATTTAGTTATGCGATAAGGTATCTGGAATTCTGGACATCTGGACATCTGAAAACGGATTTGAATTCATTAGAAACTTTAGATCGACTTTATTTTTTATACTACTTTTTTTAAATTTTATCCTCATTGTTGTTGAAACAAATTTTATTTAAAAATTTATTAACGTTCAATTTTTGAAGAATTTATGACCAAAAAAATGAAAAAAGTGTGAAAGTCGTTCTATAGTAGACTTTCCAACGAATTAAAATCCGTTTTCAGATCCCTTATAGCATACTAGATCGATCGTAACGTTGGAAGTGGAAAACGTCTAAAGTCTAAATCCCCATCTTTTATGTGATTAGATCGACGCTTCGAATCCCCTTAATTATAGCAACACTAAATTCTTCAATAATCTTATAAAAATATTAATATTTTTATGACAAGTGCATAACCGACATATTGTTACGCCTAATGTACTCGTTTACTTATATATAATACGAGTTCCGCGGGCTCTCTCGTGTTTTCATAACATGACGTTAAAACGTGTTTGATTGTAAATTTTAATATACATTTTTTTTATAAATCACAAGTCAAAATAATAATGCGTGTAATACGCATCATGACATGTTATGTTTTATATAATATCACGTTTAGGAACGACTATTAATTTTTGACTTCTACCCACGTTTTTTGTTTTTTTTTTTCTCAAAATATTTCTACACGCGAGTGTTATATGTCCAGCTATTATATTATTTTATACTTATAATATACGTAATATAATAAATCCTAGCACGAAAAATAAATTCGTTGAATCGAATTCCTTTTGTTCTTACGAGATTCGTTTCGAGCGTTTTCGTTTGTGTATCGATGATCGTTGAGTATGGGTCGATGGTTGAATTTGATGGTCCTGTGCAGTTGTTTGAGTTGTATGAGGTAGATAATTATTCTGTGATTTATGTTTTAGATTAAATAAATAGTTATCTATTTCATGCATTGCTATTTCGCGGGTGTTATCGTCGAAATCTCTTAATTTTTTTGCAAGAAGCTCTGAATAAAGTGAACATATGTCGGGACTTGGTACCACTGTAACTTTTTTAAATATATTATTTGCTTCATCCATTCGACATTCAATTTCCGATACTTTACGCTTATTTCTGGTAGCTGGCGAATTAAAATGTTTCTCGGTAGAGTCCAAAACAGTTACCAATGGAGTTTCTTCGTTGTTTTTTTCTTCACTATTATCTATTTGAATAGTATCAGAAGTAGATTGGTCCAACGGTCTCTATAAAATAAAAATAAAATAATTTACATTATTTATATTGTATTTTTGTCGTTGCAATAATAATAATTATTATTATTTTTAGTTGCCCCAAAAAACAGATGAATGGCTGAAGATTGCTCATGGTTTTAATGAAAAGTGGAATTTCCCTCATTGTCTGGGTGCAATTGACGGAAAACATATTTGTATACAATGCATACAGGAGTTTATGAAAAAGGAAGTATGAAACGTATATTTAATTACAGATTATGATTATCAAGAGCTCGAAGAATTGTCGAAAACGTGTTCAGTTTAAATTATGTCTTCTGTTTTTCGTGTTTTTAGAGAACCCATTTTACTGGATGAACGGAAAGTTACAAATATTACGATGACGTGTGTATTACTACTCAACTTTTTAAGAAAGAGTAAAACTTCTCTTTAAGTTATACAACTCCAGGAGTAGTTGATTTTGAGAAATAAAATGAATTTTTTCCGGGATCTTGGAGAAATGATCAAGATGGAATGTCCTCAGTCGTGTCGCCAAGGAGAGTGCCTAGAAGATCAGGACTTGAGGCAATGAGAATAAGGGATTTATTTGCGGAATATTTTGTTTCAAATGGTGCGGTCTCTTGGCAGAATGATAAGTAAAAATAATAATAAATAAATGATACATTGTTATATTTCACTATTTTTATGTAAATACATTTATTATAATTATAATATTCGTATATCTACCGATTGTTAATTTTTATATAGTAAGAAGCGTAATGATTATGTCACACGAGTAACGTCCGCTAAAAATAATGTGCGTTAATAATAATAGGGATTTACAACAAGGGATTTTTCTACAACATACGTACTATATAGTACAACGAACGTTGCATATATCAACGCTTGTTGTATATTTGTACGCTTTCAAATGTGAACGTTACAAACGTGGTCACACGGGCACACAATATACAGAGTAAATCAGAACGGAAATTCAAAATGTAAACAAAAAACGGCCGCCATTTTCTCAATGTACATTGTTATCTCTGTGCTCTTATCATCAATATAATCCTCGTATTTACTAAACTTCTTGACTAAACTCAACTCGATTATAATATGTTATCATAGAAAACGTATTAAATAACACGTTGATAAATGGTAAATGATAGCTGATAAGCGAACAGCTGTTTTCGTGTCCACCGAGAAAATGGCCGAAGGAAATTATATTTTCATATTTCATCAAAATTTCCATTCTGAATTCATCTATTCTGTGTTACGAACGTATACATTAAATATGGCGTATGTACAGTTCGCACGCATGTGTGCATAAAACTATAAAAAAAAAGTACTGAGAACTGTACGTATATAAACGTATTATAAGTTTAGGTATCTAAATAAATTGCATTTACCTGTGAATTTTTTGTTTTTCGTGGTTGAAAAACTCCGTGTAAAAACGTTGCCATTTTTTTATATGCAAACCAGTCTGGTTTGAATACATCGTCGGTGCCCGATCCAGTTTTTTTGCTCGCCCTGACTCTTAAGGACAATTTTCTGAAAGTTGCCATCAAGGAATCTTTTTTTTTTTTTAAATCCGACGTAGACAATTTCACGCTTAAGTTGTTCGAAATGTTTTTCCATGAATCCTGTACGTGATTACGATTTTTATGTTGTGGATGTCTTGGGTTCCATATGGATGGTTGTCTGTGATATAAATCCAAAAACTCCATGATCAAGTCATTTGACCATTCCATTTTAAAATCGAAATTAATAACACGTTTGATAGACGCGCCAACACGGGCCGTGGGAAATGGGAATGACCAATGACTGCCGTCGGGTCTAGGGTGACGAGCCGCGCAACATTTCCTTTGACTTAGACGCGTGTTGTGACTTGTCACAAGTCTGAAGTCACAGACAATCGTCGGGAGCGGACGAGCCGCGCCGCGCTTACACGACCCACGCCGAGCAAAACCGATCCCACGGCGTGTGTGTAGTTCCGCGCTATTCCGCGCCAAGCGCCACGCGCCGCGCCACGGGTAAAAGTTTCACGAATCGGCCATATGGAATGTATTAAATAATATTTCTCCTAAACGGCTAAAATATAAGCATTATGTACTTACTAATGTCATTAATGTCAGCATTAAGTCATCATTTAAAATTTTCATTTTATTTTTTAATATAATAATAAATAGTAATTATATCTTATTTATAAATTACAAATTGAATAAAAAAATATATCCGGAATTTTAAGGTCATTTTTATGGTAAAATTCATTTTTTAAAGGCATTTTTGACTACTTTTTAGAGCATATTTGTATGGACTTAAGTGCATTTAAATATAGGCCCTAAATATAAGAATTTAATTTAATCATAATATTTAATATGATTTTTGAAACTTCTTACAAAATTCCTGGGTACGCCTCTGATAGCTGATATTATAGTAATATAATTTTGTAATATCACAAATACAACAGAAATATAATTTTTGTTTTTGAATGTGTTCATTAATATAATAATCATTTATTGTTGAATTTTGTACGTTAAAACATTTCTTCAACTCAAATTTGTGTAAAAGACACCAAAACGTAATTTTAATTTCAGTCTAAATATATATAGTTTATAATTTTATATTATATAATGCTAATTGCTATTATAATATTTTTGGCGTTACAAAACGAAGAAATTCGTATTCAATTTAAATAGGTACGAGTCTACGAGTATGCCTAAAAATTATACGAAAAGTGCAATTAGGTATTTGATAAATTTAATAATAAATTCAATACAATTATCAATTGCCACAATTTAATTTACTATGTATAATATATGATTGGGATTTGTAATTAAATAACGATTTAATTAAAAATAAATGCCTAATATGCATAATAATATTACCTATATTATATTTATTGTTTAATATGTATAATTATGTGCGATAAAAATAAATAATTACGTACATATATTATTTATTTGTTTATTTATTTATAGCGCTTCGTAAGCGGTATTTATATTATTTCTATAATTGTAATATAATATTATAATATTCATTAATATTATAATAATTAAGTCGATTTAAAAATCGACCAACGTAGTTAGTTTAAATTGAATTCTACATTCGTGTTTGTAAAATTTATACAAATATTGGAATGACGAATGAGATATTATAATAATAATTATATTATTAGCAATATCGTTATTAGATACCAATTGGCATCAATTATACCAATATGTTACTAGATGAGGATTCAAAAAATATTGCGTTATTAAATTTAAATCTTAAAATTAACAGTATAGATAATAGATATGATTTTCTCAATTTTATTATAATAATTTAAAAAATTGTCAAAATATATTACTTTTATTTTTTACCTATATGTTATAAATTTAAAATTAATATTTATATACCTATATAATATATTAATATATAGGAAATCAAATGCTAAATGCAAAATTAATACCTGCCTACAGGCTCGGACTATGGGGGGCAGAGGGGGTGCGTCCCCAGGGCCTACACTGTTATGGGGCTCGCAGACAAAAACTAAGAATTCTAAACAATCATTGTCAAAAAAATAAATTTAAGTTATTAAAAAAATTTGTATTGTAAAATACTAAATTATTAAATAATTAATTATATGTTTTCTGTCGTACAGTATTACACTATTATTACCACAGATACAGAATAATTACAAATATTACAGTATTTATCTTGATTTTCGATGGTTAAATATGATAAGCGATAAGAAATATCGATTTATTATGAATATGAGTGATTTTATGAAATCGAATTATAGATTATTTAACCGTATAGCGATTATTTTTTAATGTTTTTCACTTATAATAACATACCTATATTTAAAAATATTTTCGATTATTTATAATGTTAAATTGTTGGTGCCTTAATGGGGCCCATTTTAATTATTTGCCTCAGGGCCCATTATTTTATAAATCCGGGCCTGCCTGCCTATAATCTATATTTGGGTGTATATAGCCATATAATAGGATAGGCACATTAATTATAGGGACTTTAATAACTTTACTAAATTCTTTAATAATTTTATAGAAATATTAATATTTTTATGACAAATGCATAAGCTCTAAGTCTGACATCTCATATTAAGTATAAAATGAATACTTAATACACTTATTTCGAAGGTCAAATATGTTTTCGTGTGATAGAACATATAGGTATAGAAGAGAGAAAAATACATTATATATTAATATTACATATGGTTACTGGTATATGAAGTAAATAATTGCAAATTTTTAATATTTTTGTAAATATCAGATATATATATAATATATATATATATATATCAACTAACGCTACAATATAGCAGTTTTAGGTTCAATTAATGAAGATTTTCAAAATTTATATCGTTGTCTAATAATAATTTTTATTATTTATAAATCGTACAGATTGAAAGTAAATTGCTGTTAATTCAATTATTATTTAATAATATTATATTATTTTGTTTTGATATTGACATTTTTATATTAGTTAATTAAGATAATGAACTTTACACTTAGATACCTGTAATTGTTTTAATAAATAAATTTTATTGGCAGGCTGTTGGACGGCAATATATAGGAATATAGGATTATAGTAGCGCTTAACACAAATAATACGAATGATAGAAAGGGTTTTATCTCCCAAACACCCTCTTCTAAATTCATGTTTATATATGTTACCTATATTATTACCACATACCTGCAGTTACCACTGTATTTATGGCTGTTCCATAAATTCATCATGTCTGCAAATAACAATAATATTTTGATTATTATTAATCTATATTGAGCTAAATAATCAGTATAATATATCAATATATTATAAATTATATTGGTATAATGATTATAATACTATTGTCTGTGAATCTGTGATGTTAATATTATGAATATGACCAATGAGTAATATAGTTATATCATTACCTTTTATCTAATTAATATTATAATTTATTGTGAATATTAAATATTTAAATCTGATATTACAAAGGGGTCGGACGATGATATTATTGTTATAATGTACCTATTATGGACATTTTGTCATGATGGGTTTTGCGAACTTGAATCGAAATTATATAATATTATAATCTGTCCTGTCCCACTGACACGTATTTGGCATACTAAATATTTAATAGTTATAATATATACCAGTGGCGTAGCTAGGTAGGAAATTTTCTAAGGGGAAGGTGTTAATTATAAACATTAAACATTATAAAAAAATAGGTAATTGTTTAGCACTGATGATGAAGACTTGGTCTTCGAAATCCGTATTTGTTAAAATAAAAACAAATTTTTCGTAGAAATTGGATTTCTTTATTTAAAAAAAAATTATACATAGGTATTACATAATACAAACAAGAAACAAACTATGATTTTTATTTTAAATACCTAATTAATATATTATATATTTATATGTTAGTATAAATTATAAATATACGATATAGATAATAATAAAAATAAAATTAGTGCATCGTTTTTGATTCAATGACGATTTTTGTATTACCTTTTCAACCGTATTACTTCACTTATCGATGAATATTTAATGATGATAATCCATTAAGGCTTAACTGACCAGTAGTATTTCTAAGATAATAAATGTTATTATACGTTTTAACGTTCAAAAACTTCTTTCGGGTTAACAAATGGTAATGTTGCAAATATTTGAAGGAATTTAAAATTTAAATGCATTTGCAGGAAAATGGTATTTATTGCATTTATCAAGTGCAGCGTCAAACGTCAAGAACACCTGCAGTACGCTTATGGTTTTTCCAAATGTGTATATGCCATATTTTCACCTCTGTTTCAATTGCTTCTTAATCAATGGCATTTGAATAAAATTTACTTAAATATTTAATTACTTGATGATTATAATATTCAAAGATGTATTTAGGAATTTTGCGCCCCAGGTAAGAAAAAAACCTCCCTTTCCTACCTAAATTTATTTAGCAATAATAAGTATATATGTAAAAAATGTTTACCGCCCGGGGCACTAACCCTATCTATCCCCCCTAAATACGTCACTGATAATATTGTTATTATAAATAAGAAAATAAAAGCCAGCTATAATAGTTTTATGGTTTATAAATACGAGTATAGGTCATATTTCTGCACAAAATTGTTCATAAATGAGTATATTAATATAAAAGTAATTTGACGAGTTAGAATAAAAACAATTAATAATGTTATACCTTATACCTTTACAATAATAATATATGTTACGGACAAAAGGGGTGTCATCACACCTAAACTCTCCAGTCCCCATCATTGTATATACGCCACTGATACTTACTATATATACCCTATATAGTCTTTATAGATAAAATCACTTTTTTGGAATATAATGTGAATCAAATTTTTTAAATTGTTATTGAAGTAATATTCGGGACATAAAGGCGCAAATTTCAGGGGGACTAAATTAAATAACTTAATAATTAGCCCCCAACTTGTGTTTAGAATAAAAATTACATAATAGTTACAAATTTACATGGTCGTATTTATAGTGAATGGCTTACCTTACTATTTTGAACAGATTTGCGGTATAATATATCATATAAATCATAAGTATCATATACATGTTACGTATCGTATCAACTCTAGTTTCTAAACGTATCTATATAATATAAATAAGATTTTCCCCGAGAGCGACGGTTTGATAGTAATATAATCGGTGGCTATTGAAACTCGTATAATATTACATAATATATAGATACCTTAAAACAAGACAGGTACCTATATAGATTTTTGGTATATTATATTATACCGGATACCTGATACCAGATACGTATATCATCTATATAATAACTACATTATAATTTATAAACATACTCGGACGACGCGGTATTATTTTGAATATTTTAATATTCGAATAATGTGTTTAGGCCTAACTGATTTAATATTTTATCACGCCTAATGTACTCGTACTTAGGTATATGATACGAGTTCCGCGGGGCTTTCGTCTATCGTTCGATTTTCTCGTGTTTTCATAACACGACGCTTTAAAACGTGTTTGAGTGTAAATTATAAAACATAATATTTTTTTTTTTTTTTATAAATCACAAGTCAAAATAATAATGCGCGTATATAATACATCATGACATGTTATGTACTTATATAATATCACGTTTAGAAACGACTATTAATTTTTGACTTCTACCCACGTTTTGTATTTTCTCAAAATATTTCTACACGCGAGTGTTTTCTGTCCAGCTATTATATTATGTTATACTTATATAATATACGTAATATAATAAAACAACAATATATAATTCAATCGACAGAACCCCGCGGATAATTATATAATAAATCCGAGCACGAAAAATAATTTCTTATTGTAACGAATTCCTTTTGTTCTTATACGAGAATCGTTAAATAAAAATTTACAATAATACGATACGATTTCGCCGACAATGGAAATCCGCATGTGCCGCATGTGGACTTCATTACGCGTGGGTTAGATCCATCATTATTATTTGTTATTGTACGCGTGGACTACAATAAATCAAATATTATTAAAAAGACAAAAAGAAAATTTCGTTAAAATTCGCCAGTGTTATTTTTGGATACGAACAACGTTACATTATTCGATAAAAAGTCGTCTTGTTAGCGTCTGTTCTGTATAATACGAACGATTTGCGTGGGAGATTGTAAAACGCGAAAAACCGTGAAAATTATATATAATATATTATTATCGTAAGTATAGAAAATATTTTTCGCGGTATCATAAACACTAATAAAATATCGATTATATATTTTTTTTTTAACCCCACACGCAATATGCCCTCGTGTCTCGTCGAATAGTATACGTATTATATATTATATATTTAAAACAATCCGAACCGAATCCAACACGTGGCAATATTACATTTTTATTATTATTACTAAATTAATTTTTGATAAGAAGAAAATTTGTGAGGAAGAAAGTTTAATTAAAAATAAAATAACGCTAACTTATATGGACATGCTGCAGCCACGTTTAGTGATTAGTGATTACATTTAGTATTTAGTAAATTGTCCATGTAAAGAATTAGAGTATATTATGTAATAATATCGTGCGTTATAAAAACGAGAATATGAAAATTTTAAGTAATTTACACTTTACGTAATCATTATTATCATTAGTCTAAAAAAAAAAAAAAAAAACAGTAATGCGATATGTTTATTAAAAACTTTAAATCTATTAAATAAAATGTAAACGTTTAACGTTATCAGAAAAACGATTTGTATTGCAAGTTATATTTCAAATACAATTTTAGGCGCGTTATGTTGAAACGCATTTTACCCATACATCTAAAATTTAATTTGTGCCCGTTGAACGTATGGTATACGAGTTTGTAATGAACTAATGATATTAAGTTGATAAAATACAGGGTATGAAATTTATTGTAAACTATTTAATTTCTAAGAAATTTTACAGTTTTGATCGGAATGTGAATAGGTATATTATAAATAAATATTACTTTTTTTTTTTTTTAAACGGGGTACGTTTAATATAAGTAAATTACAATGTTAGTTATAACTTTTAACGTTTTGTGTACCTATAGATGGTCGGAAAATCATAAAAAAAATAAAATTGTTTCGTTTCTCTACGTAGTCGCTTATTATGGTATCTTATAATATAATATATCTATATTATATTTAATATTTATAATTAATTAATATTAATTTTAATTTGTTATTATTTTTGTTATAATATATTTGTGTTATTTGCCAATATTATTAAATCGTTGTCGTACATATTTTTTATTGATATTTTATCCATCTATTTAGATGTTTTAACATAGTTATTGTAATATATATTGATAAACTTCTCTGTGATGCATCATACGCGTATTATTTTGGTTGTAAACATATAAAATATTATATCGTATAATGTTATAATATAATATTGAGTATAGGTAGTTTAAAAAATTTCAATTATTTTACTTATTACTTATCTCGCATAAATATATGTAAGAAAAATGATATTCGCACATCGCAATTCCTTATATAGTATACATGATATTATTATAATATTGTACAAGTCCAAGAACGTGCACACATGAAATGAAATTAAGTTTCCCCGCACTACTGCAGCTTGCACCGATAATCAATTTTTTTACCAGTATTTAAAAATATATATTGCAAAATCAACATGGTAACTGTATGTAACCAACTAACCTATATTATCATTATGTCACGTGTTACTGTGTTAGTACCTCTTACTCTGTGGTTAGTACAATAGTACCTAAATATATTAAATTATTTACCAACTATTAATTCAATAGTTTAAATTTGTTTCATATTGATAACTTTTAATCGTATATAGGTAACAACTAACAATTATTATTATATTATGTCGTCCTCACATATTCTATAATTTCTTATTCGGTAAATTAATAAATTATTATTCGTAACACAAAAAATACATTCTTTGCTTCACTCAGAATTTAATATTACAATAAATTCCGTATAACTTATAAGTCGTATAATTGCAGTGACGCAACTTATTATAAACAGAGCTGAAGAGAATTTATTAATATTTTAAAGATTATTTTAAAGCTTCAAAAAAAAAAAAAAACAAAAAAAAACGTAAATGATTTAATATTCACAAACTGAGTTAAGTAAAATGTATTATTTAAGATTAAATAAATTTTTAAAAATTTTCAAAAATTTTTGTCGATTTTATTTAACATTATTGTAAAATATTGAGAAATAATAATAAGAATCCGCAAGCCGCAACTAGGTACGAGTATACATACCATAAATATCAATTTTACTAAAATTTCAACTTATATTCTTAAAAAAAAAAATTGATTCTTGGGATTTTTCTAATATTTTAATATCATGTAACATGTAAGTAATAAGTCAGTATACTTCAGTGAAATTTTCAGACCATAAAACCCAAAACTGCCAATTTTATCAAACATTTATACATAAAAACGAGAATTTTACGAAATATTCTAAGTCCTATATTTTGTACAAAAATTAACGTAACTGTTCCAAAATTTTACCATATACGTATATATATAGTGCCTGTAGCCTGTGTGAAGTCCGAATAAATTTTTCAAGTCTCTAACCTAATAATTGCCCGAGTTATCGTGAAATATTGAAATCGAATTCGTCGAAATTTCAGTTTTCTTAAAAATGCCGTTTTTTCGTCGTTTTCTTGTCGTATATTTGTTGTTTTTTCTTCCGCTTAGGGTCAATTTTGGAAAATTCGAAAAATGACCAAAATAAAGTACCAATAACATCCACTTTCCAACCGGAAACATATGCTCTTCGTGAAAATTGGAGCATTATTTCGGGTAGTAAAAGTGTTTTTAGACATAAAAAAAGAAAAACAATACATTCTTTGCAGTTCTTCCTCAGAATCTAAAATGATGAAATTTTAATAAGCAATCGGATAAATACCGGATATACTTATTTGGAAATTGGAATCGTTCCGTTTCGTGCAATTATTTTTTAATTAATTATGTAACTATAATATATCATTGTTCTTTTGCGCTTGACCCATTCCATAGAGTCATCCGCCGTATAGAAAATATACGTTTTAACTGAAATATTACGAAATTAATATAATTATTATCTCAGACGATTCATGTTATTTTTTTTTATTTATTTTTTTTATTTTTTGACAATTGAATAAAAACGATTTGATTGGAGTCAATGGGTATAATACGTATACTTAAGGTTGGGACCGGGAGACCTTCCATAATATACACTTAATATAATATTATACGAATGTGTGGCACATAATGTAATAAACGTACACCATTCAAATAATATTCGACTAATAGAAATACGAGAACGAGACTAGACCAATTTAAATCAATTTGTAAAAATAAGCCGTTGTTCAAATTTAAATTTATTTAAACACGATCAAAACCGCATGTAGTCCGGTATTGAATTATGATTTTAATAATTTCGTACCAATTAATAATAGCACAGTGTTCTTATATTACATAAGTATATTGATTTTGCCGTAATAAAACACTTCTATCGTTTTAAATTTAATTTTCTCTGTAAATTCATATTAGTTATTTCGTCTGCAATAAATTATTACGCATTATTGTTCCACCGCAACGATCGAACGCGTTTTATTTGAACCGCAGTTGCCAACAACAATCAGTTTTCGTGTACAATAGTCTTTATGTTGACGTATGACGTCGGAAGTAGTCTACTATAGTTTTTACATAATACCATTGATAAAATAAATACTAATTATTTATAATCAATGATAATACGTTGTTTGTCACTCTGTCTGGAAATATTGTTCAGAAAATTCGATTGATATTATTTTAATATTACAAAGTCATAACGCAAACGCGTATATATTTAAAAAAAAAAAAAACACACTTTAATAATAATAACATCACGTCAAGAGAAATTGTTTGGTTAGCTAATTTTACCGAGTGTATGGTCGTTGAATCGACTTCAAAATCATTTTTTACAGTATTCAAATTTAAAAGTTGTTAATTTTCTGATTAATATTCTTTTTTTCTTTTTGTTTCTATTGATTTTTGTCATACGTTCGTCCACCAAAATGTACTCGTAGTCTCGTACATAACTACAGTAAATGAGCTATCGCACAAAATATTCAAACACTTCGTTTATCACTTCATTCAAATCTTTAAACTTAAAAGTTACTGACATGTTCAAAATACAAAATTGACAAAAAAGTTACAATGTCTTACATTTTTGGACTATTCTTATTTTTATCGGACAGGATTTATTTTATAACGAATTTTAAATCCCTCTTGGAAATTATCCATTTATTTCATTGATGTCACCCTGGATAATTATTGTTGTATCATCGTATGGTAAAAAAAAATAATATTTTCATCCATAACTTTACCTCTTGACCACGTGTAAATTCATACGTATAACACGTGGCCGGCGCGATTTCTCTGTGGAAAATCGATTGGGTTAGATGTGGTAGTAGGCGCCGGTGTCGGTAAAATTTTCATTTTGTAAACCATCAAAAAATGGCCGCGGGGAGCAGCACTTCGACTGCGCACGCATCGTAATTCATTAGTAGTACAGACGTATAGTACTACAATTGATTATGAATATATTCTATAATTCTATTCTATAATTATTAATGCTATTACTTATTGACGTATTTATGTACATTTAATACGTCATGAAATTTACTATTTTTCGTTTTAAATAATATTATTATAAAGTCGAAGTATGGTTAAAAAATAGCATTAACTATACAAAAAAAAAAAAAAAAATTATAATTTTTTTATAACTATAAATAATATTTGTCGTATTCTTTCTTATTCGTAAATACTTATTAAAATGTAGTAATGTAATATCATTGATTATATATTATAATATATAATCAATAGTAATATGTAGACGATTTTTAAAGAATACATATTGTAATTTTTCGTAATTAAGAATCGTGTGATATAATTATTAATTAAAATAATACGTTAGTGAACACGAGTGTGTGAAAATCGACTTCTCGAATCAATCCTTCCGGTCGTCTTTTTTTGCAAATTAAACTTATATATAATTTTTTTTTTCTTAAATACGATTTACGTAGATGGTATCTACTACCTAGATAATAATAATTGTGTCTAAAATTATTCAAAATCGCGCACGATTGACAATAATAAAATTATTATGTTGGGTAGAAAAGAATTAGAAAAAAAAAAATTACGTTCGTTTGAAACACCCTGTATACACGCGCCGTACTTACGCCACGGGGGTTTAACGTTAGTGAAACGGCCGCCGCCGCCGACGCCGTTGTTTCTATTTCCAGCGTCGGTTATCGTACGCTATGCGCTCGTGGTTATTCGTTTCGCATTCGAACGTGTGCCGGCGTCGTTTGTCGGTGTCGTCCGTTGCGTCGCTAGTTGTACTCTCTCGGTATTTGAACCGTGTTTTCGCGTGGAAACGTTGTTTTTTTTTTTTATTTTATATTTTAACATTTCATTTTCTTCCGATCATCGCCTCGCTCAGTGTACTTAAAAACGACGTATGACACGGATGACTAATTATTATAATAATTAGTTTTTATTTATTTGGAAAATAAACGCCATAATTTCAGCACATAGCGCGTTGTAACGTGTTTACGGAAACGAAAATTATTTTCATAACCAACAACACGAGCACGTTTAGAATTTTTGCGGATTTTCTAGACTTGGGTGAACAATTTGCCCGCGCCGCCGCAACGTTATATATTGCCATTCATCAGGTACGTGATTAGTGATTTTTATATTAATTAATTTATCCAGATTAATAAATAAATAATATTAAAATATAATGTTAATGTTTTATTATTGTATTTCGCTGTCGTCACGTTAGTTATACGGTGTGTTTTTTTTTTTTTTTTTTACGCCGTTACTGCACGATCTACGCGAATAATAACGCGTGTTCGTGCGTGTGTAAAACGGCCACGTGGGTGCCCATTCAGTACGCGTCGATACTTATTTTTATTTATTATTGTTATTCCAACGACGTAAGTCTTATGAATATTTAAAAGTGTTTATAACAATTGTCGCATTTATAAATATTATTATTATTTATTATTATTGTTATATTCTTTTTTTCGTTAACGAGTCCAACAAGGAACACACACACGATATTATTATTTTGAACGGGGTCGCGCACGGCTAAGAATTTCGCGGGAAGAAATAATTACCTGTATTTACCTAATTACGGTTTTTTTTTATGTTTTTTTATGTTTTTTTTTTTTTTTTACCATCCGTCACGTGAATAATATCGTCGTCGGTTTACTGCGTTTTGAATAATACATTTCCATATTTAATTACGATTTATTTTATTCCGTATATCGAAATTGAATATTGATTAATATCGTCGTATAATGAAAAAAAAATAATTCTGCGTGCGCTTATTTAATTATAATATTATTACACTTTGGTCATTTGCGGGTATTTATATTAATTATCGAGCGAGTTTCTAATTATATCAAAACGATATTAAATATCGTTAAATCGGACAATCACTCGCGAAATAATCTTGTTCAGATTTATCTCGTGTATGTTATACATTTTTTTGTTTTATGCAATTTGAATACAATGCCATTGTTATATTGATTGAGGTCGGACTTTTGTGAAAAATTCAAATCGTACTGGCGCCGTGTCACAGCGTCCTCTAGTAGTGTCCCTACGTCTGTCTATAGTTCTATACGCTATGGATTTCGAAGAAAACATTCGTCTGCGAAATGTTTGCACGATTTCAAATCGTTTTTCAATTCAATTTTTTTTTTTTTGTTGTTGCCATCCGATAACGACTTGCATTGTTTTATTCTGTTTAAACGCGACAAAATGCGCAAATTCAAAACACAATTTTGCGTTATTATATAATATAACCTTATAAGTGTTTTGCGACAATACGAGAAATATTTTACAGTTTTACACTACTATGCTATCGCGATGAGAGTTTTTATTTTATTATTATTATTATGTTCTTTGCGCGTGCTGCAAGAAGAAGAAAAAAACTGGTTTGCTTTTCATTTGATTATATTTTTCTTTTGCAGTCCACACGGAGCACGGGTATTTTATATTATTATAAATCGCATACCTCGTACTCGTCTCGTATTGTGTATTATGTTACGCTCGACGTTCAATAGTGAATAAGACGATATGCTATCCGCGTATACAACATTATTATGTACCACGGTTTAACGTACGAGTCTGTTATTTCGTGTACTTACCGGTTACCCGGTCGGCTCTGTTCAATAATATATTATTATTTATTATTATGTGTATAGTTATACCTGGTATACTTGGGTATTTCGAAAAAAAAATGTATATACTCTTTGGACGAAATCCCTTCACCGCACCGCGACATCGGTTGGTCGGAGCGCAACGACCCTCAATATTCGGAGCTAACGTAATTTTTACTCTCCCCACCCGCCGTCGAGCCGTACCGGACGCACAGACGGCACAGTATACAGTAATATAATAATATTATAGGTAACGATGACGCAACATCGATTCCTCTTTGGTCACGTGACGTCGAGCTAAGAGTTTTAATTTTACCGTAGTACGGTGATTCGTTAGGTCAGGTTTTTTTTCGCAATCACATTTCATTGTTTCCGGTCGCCGCATCCCGTGTACAAAATATTATAATAATTAATAATAATAACGTCCCCGTGTGCACAGAACGATCAAAAAGTATAATTTTTAAAAATTAATTTATAATAATTCCTGGCCGATTAAAAGTTTTCGGCGTTAGCAGAGGACAATCGAGGAACCAAAAAGACGTCGATGGGTTCGTATTTGATTATATTTCATAAAATAAAAATAGCTGGTATTAGCGTATTATTGTCATCTGCTGATTTCAAACAGTCTGCACAGGTATTGCTGTCACAGTGTGTGCGTCACCGTCTAAAATACGAATATCGCTTATTATAATAATTATCGTTCAAAATTATAAGTCATAAAATTTGATGTCGGTCAACGACGCAATAAAAAGATCAATAATTTATTGTTATTAGAATTTAGAATTCATACATTATTATAATATGACATGTAATAATAATAATAATAATAATATATTGTAATGTAATCGGCTGATAAGAAGAACGAGCTTATTATGGAAACCGTTGAAAACCATAAGTCCATAAATATTAATTATTATTTTAATATACCTAATAAGTAATATTAATATATTATGCAAGTTTGTTCGTAGAATTCCATTATTATATTGTGTATTTCTTGTACTATAATTGTATAAATTAAAAAATTAACGTCAATAGCAATCAAACATTCTGGCGGATTGTCGATTGATTGAAATTCGTTTTTTTCTCGAATAATTCAATTAAAATGTAAAAGAAGCACCAACACGAAATTATAATAATAATATTAGAAATACATAATAAAATTTAGACACTTATTTATAAAATGCTGGAAAGTATGAAAAATACAAATTTGACCTATTTTTTTACGACGTACGCTCGTTTTAAAATATTTCAACGAATTTCTACCAAAGTAAAAGATATAGGTTAGGTTTCAATATTTAGTAACTTAGAGGTTTGTTCAACTAGAACAAACAACACGTGTAAAATTATAAGTAGCCTACCCCGCACGCGGATGATGTAATAATACAAATTATGAACTACTATTATACCTGCATTACTAAACTTAATTTATAATATTAATTTCAAACTATTTGGAATGAGTACAAAGTGTATTATAATAAACGTTTATAAATAATCCGAACTCGCATTCAAAAGTGAATCATAATTTACTATAATAATTATATGTATATTTTCTTATCGTGCTTTGCAAATTCAGAATATTATGATTTAGGCCCACATTTTATTATCACGTATGAAATAATTGACATTTTCATGTTTCCTAAAATAATTTCAAACGATCATGATTTCATTATAATATTATGAATTTATAACGAAGTAAATATTATGTAAATGAATATTATAGTTTTTAACTAATTATTTGTGTTGTGTTTGAAACATTGAACAAATTAAATTAAATTAAATTAAATTTCATCTTCAATTATTTAATTATTGAAAATGATATTTATTTATTTATATTATGGAAACATAAACGCTTTTTATTATTCAAAATTTAAGATCATTAAAAAATATAAACCTAACCTAACCGTTTTCATACGACCTTCACAAATCACAATACATGATGTTATGGGTTATTCAATATTACTAGAACTTGAAGTATTATCGAATCATTTTCTGTTTTATTTTTAAAATAATTATTTTTGGACTTTACGCCTACTTTATTGCCATTTAATATTTATAGACAAATTAGACAAGTGTTCAAAATTCAAAACGTAATAAAATACGTCTATCCAACAATAATAATATTGTTCCTTATCGACCGACACGTTATGAAGACAAATCGTTTAAAGAGTTTATAATGCCTATTACCAACATAACATTATTAATTTAGGGTGTATAAATCAATATATTATTTTGATATTGGCAGTAATAAAATTAATTATAATTCGTATTTCATAACCGCAACCACGGTGACGGTATGTTTTAATTTTTAATTTGTCTCGTGTCATGTGCTAAGCTAATGTTTATTTTTATTGATGCCAATGCGATATAATAATATTATTACATTTTACTCGACGCTGAAATCTCACATTCTTTTTATTGAGGCATAGTACCAGTGTTAGGTACTACAAAATAATAACGTCGAGTGTGATATGTTACATAATATTATAATAGGTACGTTAAAAATTAACGATTTTTTTAAATATTGCCTTTCGTCGACGGAAATAATATAATATTGAAAACGTATCCACATAATTTTTTTCTTTACTGGCAGACTTGCAAAATAATAGTAAAAAAAATATGACATACGTATAAACGATAAACGCGTTTAACAAGAAGTCACAAAGAGTGAACACTATGAAGTGAATAAATAAATAGTATCCATTGTTATTGTAAAACCGCGTAGATTAGAGAACAAAAACTATAGTTATTATAGTATAGATGGATACTATATAAATTTATCTCCAGACAACAAACCCTTTTTAATCTTAAATCATATAATCGTATTAATTTTACGCTTAAAATATAATTAATTATCGTTATATAATAACAATATAACCTTTAAATCTCAGAAATGTGTGTTCAGTTAAATTTTTTAATATTAAATAATATATTTTTAATTTTTAACCTACCCGTGTATCGTTTCTTTACAGTATAATACTATAATACATAACCAATCCTAATGCGTGTCAAAATTCTCGTTTTAATCATTTTCGAATTGAATAATATCTTATTTTATTATTGTGAATAGTGAACTTAAATTATTTATTTATTTATTGCCAACAGGCATCAGGTATATTATGTTCGTGTTCGTGACGATTTACGAATTCATTTTACATTCATAAATTAATTAAATAATTAATAAATTAATAGATAATAAATAATAAATAATAATAAATAATTAATAAATAATTAATAATTAGTAAATTAATAGATAATAAATAATAAATAATAATTAATAAATAATTAATAATTAATAATTAATAAATAATAAATAATTAATAAATAAATAGATAATAAATAATAAATATTAATTAATAAATAATTAATAAATTAATAATTAGTTATACTAATAATGTAATAATAAAATACCACACGAATGTGTTCACAAGACAATGTATATAAATAGTATTATAGTAAAGTAATTATTAAGTAAAGTCGTTTATTAGCGATATTTCGTTTGATTATGGTTTTTACCATTCGATGCGTTCAGATATATTATGTACACATAGTAATATAAAAGTATACTTATAAATTAGTATTTTATACTTTAGAAAGTATATCATAAACGTGATCAATGAATGCCAATCGTCATTATGCATATATTATTATCTTTTTTAAATATTTAAATTTATTTTTCATATTCAATTTTATGATTTTATAATTTTACATTTAATGTTTATGAATAAATTATATAATGTAACACTTATAACAATAATAATTATTGATACAATTTGTTCGTTATCCCATTTATTTTATTATTGTTCCATCTAAATACTATATTATGATTTAAATTTTCCAATTTTTCATAATAATATTTAATACAAATTTCATTCCGAATATTTATGATTTATCCGTTCTATTTTATGGTTCTATCAATATAGAGTTTCGTTATGATTTATAATAATTAATAATGCACACATTATAATATCCGTATATTTAAAAAATAAATAAATAAAAAAGTATGTAGAATATTATTTGTTTTATGAATTGTGAATATTTAACTACTACATATGTGATAGTTTTTAACATTATACTAATGATAATTTACATATAATTTTCTTTGAACATTTGGATTTCATAAAATAAAACTTTACAGATTCCAATTTTTTATTTTTATTTTTATGTACCTTGACCAAGTAATTAATCCCGAATCCGTAAATTTATATCCTTATAACTGTACAGTGTATATAATATAATATTATTAAATTAAATTCGCATATGATCAAATTAAATTTTTTCCATAACATTTGGTTTATAATTTAGGTAATTGGTATTTTATGAAGTACAAGTTTATCCTACTTTTTAATATTTGTACTTATTAATTACGTTTTTTACTAGATTTAGACGAAGCCATTTTTCTATAAATCACCTTCGACAGTTACAAATAACAATATACTTTTATATACAACAACAATAACAATATAACAATATACAATATTCTTTTGATTTTTAATAATATCCTATCTGTGAAGGTCCAAGATAAGAAGTGAGATAATATTAATTTATTTTATTTCTCATAAATTATTAGAATAATAATTCTTATTTATATATTATATTATATTATAGAGTTTATCAACAACATATTAACCTTTTACACGTGATAAGACAAGATCAAAATAAGTGATTTTAGTTAATTTTAAACCAAATTATTTTTCATTAGTTCATAGGTGGTTATGTCATTTTTTATTAATCCATTTAGAGTGGTAAATAATAATATATCAATTTGTTTAATTTCATCGTCGAACACAGTAGTTAAAATATACTTAATGCGCATTATATGAAAAAGAAAATCACATCTCGATTGATTATAATATAATGAAGAGTTTTATGAGTTTGATAATTAAGTAATAATCTTTAAGTCGTGTGATTTTTTTAAATACCTATTTAATAGATAATATAAAGTGGATTTATCTGTAAAATTCGAAGTCTACAATTTTTTTAAAAATAAAATTGTGTTATCGTAGTCTATTTTATATTATTATTATTATTATTATTATTATTATTAGATACTATTTATTTTTAATAGTTTTCGTCCCCAGTGACTAGACAAAAATTATATATATAAAAGTTATATAATTAAAAAATTATAGTTATCTAATCCCGTTCGGTGTATACCGGTTTGATAGACGTCTTATTTTCGCTCCAAACGCCTTATGATATATTTATAAATTATAATATTTTGGTTTTATTTCGCGTTTTTTGTGAAGAATAATAATATGTTATTATAATATTAAACAAATGCGAAGATACTTGGCTCTGACAATGCATTTCTTAGCGATTACGTTTTTATTCTTTTAAGTTTTAACATCTTGTAATATATACAGCGCGTTATTTGTTTATAATGATAAAATTACAACAGAATAACAAAAAAAAAAAAAAAAAAAAAAAAATTGCGCTGAATCTTTAGTCGAAAGTGAATCTACAGACATCTTAATATATATTACGATATATTATTAATTAAAATTAAAATTATATAATATATTGCAGATTATACGCGTCTTTTATCAACTATAAGAAAAAATAAATAAAATTATACGATAATTTTACTCGTTTTAATGAATATAAAAATTTTTGTCAAATATAACTAACTCAATGTAGTATAATTATAATATTATCTTCTTTGTCGCAATTTCGTAAGCTATACACATGTGATTACTACAACATTTAAATATAATACTAAGTATATAGAATAGAATATGAGATTAAATATAACCATATGTACAAACTTATCTTCTATAAAATATTATATTATGTTATAATTTTCGGAATTAGTTAAATTATTATCGCCTTAATGCTTATAATATGCTCGTGTGATAATAATATTATGTATAATAAATATTTAAATTTTTAATATTTGCATCAGACAGACACCTACTCGAAAATTGTAAAATTGTAAGTTATAATTTATAATTAATGTATGATTATGATTGTGGTAATAATATTTCTTTCTAGAGATGATTTTATTACTCGTTCCTCCGTCCGCATTGTTTATTACATTAAATAAATGTTAAAATAATTGATATTTTATATGTTTTTGTTTTATATTATTAATATTAATTGGTAGAACTTGACATGTTTTTATAATATACTTATACAAACACATAAACAGCGTATACGTGTATTATTATCTTAACATTTTGTTTATAAACATAATATATATATAAATTATTAAAATGTATAAATAGATCAAGGACTGTTATAATTAAATCGTACATGTAATTTAAATTAAATTACAAAAAAATATAATAAAAAATAATGTTCTGAACGTTTATCAAATAAATACTTTTTAAATTTCATTTACGTAATTCGAATTTTTACTTCTAAATATCGTATCCTTATAAGTGTGTCTTAGATGACCTTCAATTTCATATCGTGAAGATCCATTAAATATACCTACCGTGCAAACGAAGGTTTTATCTTTGTCTATACGATGCAAGATAATTTTTAATTTTTTTTTTTAAAAATTTCTATATAGTTAGTGGTCTCATAAATTCAGTTTGGGAATTAATTTTTTATAGTCGTGTTTTATATTTGGATTTAAATTTTACATTCAAGTTTTTATAATAACCTAACCGGTACGGCGGTATACGTGATTAAAAGTTCAAAAATAGCATACATATCATTTATATACTCGTATACTGTTTATAGTATTATACTTATATGGTTTCTTCGAGAATATTACTGGCAATATGTTATTTTTTAAATTCGACTTTTTAAAATTTTGGGAGATGTATATATTTATGAATACTTAAAATAATCGTACTTAAAATTTAATTTAATATATTTTTTAAAATAAATAATACTATAATTTATAATAATAATGTAATAGTTAATATAATAACTGCTTGATTTCTCGTAGGTTTAATTAACAAACAAAAAAATACTGGTCGTACGGTTTATAATGTTACCGTGTTGGTTTAGAACTAAAAACAACGTATTTATAATTTGCTGCTAGCTGCTGACTAAATAATAATTTAGGGAAACCGATTACAAAAGAATATCACAAACAAATAACAATATGAATATAATAAATCGTGTCAATTATTTAAAATTTATCGATTTCAGATTTTTTCTACAATCAAGTATATTATCTATTAAAATGTATACAAAATCCGTTTTCTAAACTAGCTTTATTTATTAAGTGTTTGGGGTCAGGAGAATGAAAATTGATAGTTAAAGGATCTGTTTTATTAATATAATATAATATATTTACCACGCTGGCGAACGTAATTCGATTCATCCGCGTGCACGCTGACCATTCGTTTCAAATTGCTGAGATTTATTTTCGTGTCGTGTTGAATTTATACGAATATGAATATTCTATGAGATAAATAAATAAATATAAAACAATATACTATATAATATAGGCACGCTAACTTATTTAAAAATATGCTTAATGCTTATACCTACATGATATTATTAAAATATTAAATAGAATGTCGAGGAACTAGTTTTTGAAATATTTAATAGCGAATGGAATTTTCATCATCCTCGTTTGGTTAGAATGGATTCCACGATGAAAACATTTTTGAACAAGTATAACTTAGGAACCGGCATCGTATATATAAGCAATATGGCAACTGGCTGTTAAAATTTAGAAATGATAAATCATATTAATAATAATTATAATAATGTGTGTGCGTTTTTTACTTTTTTATAATGGTTTATAAAATTATTATAACTAACCGCATATAATGATCGAACTGGAAATACAAAACTTATAACGCCTATATACAAGAATATTTTAGAAAAATATGATGTGTTGTTTCGTGTTTAGACAATATAATAATATGATTACAAAACCCATTTTATGGTAAACATAAAAACAAACTTAAATTTTAATTATATTTATATTATAATATAATATAAATATAAATTTTTTTTAAATTTTAATTTGGTATAAAAAAAAATCATTACCATATTGTATTTCGATTTTTGTCATACGAAAAGTAAATTTATCTTATGTAAAACGTTTTGAAATATTATTTTGTGAATATTCAATATATACCTATATTCTATATATAAATATATTGCGTATTTTTTTTCTATAAATTATATAAAAGGAAACACGCTGAAACACAGTGTATTATATAAACTGTATTTTGAATTTCGATCGTCAATAACTAAGTAGGTATACTCGTACATACACATTTAGGTTTTGTAATTTTAACTAGTTTTTATTAATCATACTATATGATATGAACTATATGGACGAATATTAAAATAGCATAGTAATTATGTATTTATGTAATGTTTTTGATTACTTATAATATTAAAATATGAACGCAAGTTTGGGATTAAAATTAAAAACTGATTATAACAACGTATAAGTATATATTATAATATTATGCACCTATCGTCCTCACTTGAATAACACTCCAAACCGTAGTTGAAAAAATCGAAATCGGTTTAACTCAAATTGTACGGGTATTATTAGATTATAGCCGCGATATTAATTAACAATAATTGATGTAATTAATGTTTGCGATTAATAATATATTGCAATGTATTTAACGTTTTATCTTTGCTGTTTTTACATACGAGTATATGTACAAGTAATATACAATGTATATAATTATAAAACTCGTATGTATCTATAAATTGAAATTGAAGTATTTTTCTCGAAAACCGAATAACTTTTATTCGTTATCAATAGAATAATATGTTTATATTATTACGTTCAAACTTATTTTTCGAAAACTAATACTAGAAGGATGCGAGTTACGTCGAGTGTTTTCTTACCAAATGTGCGTTCTTACGATTAGATACAGGAATATTTTAATTTATAACAACCATCACGAGTACAAAGTAGGTAATAAATATTTGCACTTAGCGCTAATATGAAATATCGTATTTATAATACTAAGTATATATTTGTAAATGTTAATTTTTCTGTGCGCATATTATATTTATGTTGCTATACTGGCGCATCAAAATTAATTTATACATTTTAAATTCTAAGCGAGTTGAAGTTTTACAGTGAAGTACACTTTATTTTGTTTACATTTAATTTTCATATTGGTCCGATCATCACAAAGAAGGTATACAATAATTGCAATATTGGTATAATCTGGTACTGATAGTTATTTAGCCATTTAGGTCAATTTTAGAATTACTCGATTGTATTTTATTATAAGCGGCAAGAATAGAACTACTAAAGAATAACGCAGAAAATCGGCAAAATTTAAGGAAACCGCATACGTCATATAATATATTATTTTACATAGGTACTTAATTTTAATTATAATATCATTATATAAAAATATAAGAGATAAGACTCGGAAACTGAAAATTTATGTTTGAGTATTCACACAGGTATTTGAAACGCCCGATAAAATTTTGTAACAGTTATCTTAAGTTCAAATATAGAATTTGAAGTAACATTATCAATGAAGAAAAAAATGTTTATTCCTAATTCTTTCGAATACAGTGTAGTTAATTTAAAATTATTTTTATTTTATGTTTTGCATTTATATATTATTATTTAATATTAGGTACTTAATATTATATATTGTGATATTACCAATTTAATAATAATTACAATGCATCTTATCAATATTTCATAATATTGAGTAATCATTAATAATTTTGGTTCATGAAACGTCTGAAGCTGAAGGTTTCATTAATATAATAATTTCGTTTTAAACAGTAAATATAAATAATAATATTATTATATGATGTACGTATTGTGGTTAAATGGCGTATTTGTTTAACCTCAATAATTTAATCGTTGTCATTACAAATCGTATTACACTATATAAATATAATACTTATATCTAATATTATTATTTTTTATCGTTTAATAATTATTTAGTTTTAAATTTTTAAAAACCGTTTTGTAAATTACATTTATTTATACATACCTAAAACGTTTATTGTTTGTACGATTTAATTGATCAGAAACGCGTTAATGTTGAAATTGAATAATATGTCATATACTCGTATTATATGATATCAGTCATATTATTTACCTGCAGTTACAAATTTACAAATTTACAATATTGCATATTGTTTGAATACTGAATGAATAAATAATTTTTAGATGGCTAAGTTATACGCTATTCAGTAGGTATTTGGTTATATACCTACTATATAGATATATGCAACAGAGACTAACAAAAATTACGTTTGAATAGTTCATATAAACATTAGGCATTAGCATACTCGTATGAGTCTTACGTTTTCGTAATTTAGTGTAAATTGAAATTTTATAATTTTTATTCAACCACTAATCGTAATTTATTTTAATTGTATATAATACATGTATTATGTATAATATAAGTAATGGTATTATTGCATATTATATATTATAAAAACTTAATTTATTTTATAACGTTTGAGCCCATCACGTATTATATTTATTTAAAAATAAAAATTCCTTAAGCATTTAATTTTTTTATAAATTTATTTATTTTCGTGCGATTAATATAATAAATAAGTCGTTACAAATTATACTTTATTATTGTTTTCAATTATATAACTTAATATTACGTTTGCAGAATTTATATAATTATTTCGAATTTTACAATAACATAAGCTTTTTTCGCTTGAATTTCTAATATTATTCGTACGAAATGATATCTATTACAAATTACAATGATGTCATCGTGCATTCCATTTTAGATTCTATTAAAAAAAAAATTTTATGCATTTATATTTTTTTTTTTTTTTTTGGTAAATACTTATATTAGGTAGGTATATAACTTATCTTATCTATTCAGTATTGCTCGCAATTGGCTAGAAAAATGAATTATGTATGCAATTGATTAATAATTATTTTTGAATATTATCGTGCAACGTTAATTTTTGTGATAAATAATATTATTTTCAATCATTTATACCGATTCAAATGTAATGTTACCCAATAAAAATATTGTTATTTGTTATCAATAACGGGTTGAATGTAATATGTAAAACAAATAGGATTATTATTGACGTACAATCTACATTGTAGTGTAAGTTTAATAAATCTTTGTATATGCAATATTGCAATAATTTTTCTAAGGAATTTTTGAATTATTTTAAGTTTGAGAGTGTATGTGCATTATTGTAATATATAGAAAGAAATAGTCGTTGGAAAACATCCAACACTCACATTATTATGTCTTGTATATCATTACATACAAAATCGTATCGTACTGTCTCGTTGAATCTGTGATTTTTTTAGTTCGACCCGGTTTTTTTTATAATATGTACGCACGTACAATAACTTTTTGCACTCTACATATACATTTATATAATAAAACCGTTAAGTACGGGTTTTTTTTTTTTTTTTTTTTTGTATTCTGTTACGTGTTTACGACCCACTCGTATATATATTGGTAATATATGTATACAGGGTTATCATAATATTCTATTCTACATAAATGCATTTAAAATTTTCCAAATTCTAGATATAAATATATTAAATCTCCATATAATTTTATATTATATAAAAAAATGTAAGCAATTATTTAATTATATAATTTGTACTCAATTTAGCATATTATATACATATGCAATATGCATAATATATAATATAAATAAACGAAAAAATTGGTGTAAATCGATTAATTGAAGTTGTTGTTGAAATTCATTGATTTAATCAAAACAAATCAATAAAATTAATACAACCATATCGTAATGTATAATTTTTTAAACCCACTGTAAATTGTAATTTTGTATAAATTCGTGCGATGTTATCTATATAGTAATATGTTAGTAGATATAGAATAATATACTAACATTTTATACTTACTGCGTATATTTTGTAAAGAAATTTTAAAACGTCAAAGCGTTATTCGTACTATATAGTGTAGGTACGTTTTATGTGAAATATTTTATTTAACTGACAATAGGTAGAGCGCGCGTACGAGTATACGATCTATACAGGGTGATCAAATAAATATTCTTTTTGCGCAGCTGTTCGAACCGGTTATGTAAGTAAGGTATTTTCGAATCGTACCCTAAATTATTTTTGATTTTGATTTTTTTTTTTTTTGTAACAAAGTATTATTCATATATAAATGCACACTTATTATACTTACTTGTTTTGATAATATGTATTATTTCTTGGGATTCTTTTTGTAACTCGTTAATACGGTAAAGCGTTTAGACCAGTGTTTCCCAAATTTTTTTTCCTTTACCGCCTACTCCCTACTTGAAAAAAAATTGTATGCCCGCCCCCACAAATATATATTGTATATATATATATATATATATATGTATATGACTAACGATGATGGATAATGCTACAAAAAAAATTAATAAAACAAAAAACTTTTAGTAATACATAGGTGATAATATATATCAGGTACCATCGCCCCTTGAGGGAGATATCACCCACTTTGAGAAACATTGGTTTAGACTGTATATATATCCACCTACCATATCATATTGTGATGTGAAAATCAAGTTTTGTACGTTTTGGCAAATCTAATATGAAATAAACTATTGACGCTGTTTCCTGGAGATTATATATTTATGGTTAGGTCAGACTTCCCGTGTACGGACCACGTGGCGTGGGCGAGAGCCAGACAAAAATCGTCGTAGTATTGTACCTCGTATTGTACGTTTATATAGGTATACAATATATTAAATGTGCGGGAAATGCTTTTGCTATTTTTTCGTTTCTGTAATAATTGAGGTTGACTCATTAAGAAAAGTGCAATTCCGTGACGGAGACCAGAATATTTATTTTCGTGTTTTATATTTTTAAATTACAATAGTCGGCCATATTGTAATAAAGTGGTTAAATTTCCAAGGATTTTTGCACCACGGTAGGTATAAACTATTTTCTATTGTGTACCTACAGTATAAATTGCAGAGAAACATGGAGATTATTTTTAAATTTGTCTTCGGTTCAATAAATTTTCTTATAAACGTAAAACTCCTTATACGATCCGAAACGTGGTCAGTTTTGTGATTATTTTGAGACGATTCGACGTAATATTTAATTTTAAATGTGTGAAAAAAATTTTTACCTACGTAAAGTATTTGGATTAAATAACATTTTCTATCATATCATTTATAACATATTAAGTAGGTGCCACCTAGTAATTGAAGGTCATGCCACAAAGCTCTACAATTTCAAACTGAAATATTATATATCTATAATGTATTAATTATATATTTATATTGAGTATACTGACCAAATGAATATAAATCGACAAAATATTTATTTGGAAAACGTTATCACTCGTATTATATTTCTGGTGGGTTTTCTCATTAGATAGATCACTTCAAATGAGTCCAACTTATAATTTTTATATATATTTATAAAATAAAAGATATTAAATTCATATTTATTATTTTAAGTTTTTATTTATAATTAAATATAAAATACACACATTTCATAGGTATTTAAAACATTTGTTTTTAATAAAAATTACTCATCTTTAAATATTAATGCTAATTAATTTAATGGATGATAATAATAATAACATTACCATCTCCTTTACTCTAACTCTATACTCGTTACTCGTAATATTATAACGTTGTAATCGTTAATAAATAGAGGAGAGGAGGTACCTAAAATTATAATTTTTCTTCTTTGTTATTCTTATAATCACAAATATGATTAGGTACCTATAAGAAAGTAATAGGCAAATAGAAAGTATGGAATTTTAATCTATTAAAATATAATGTACCCATATTGAAAATGAAATTACTTAATATTGTAGTAGGTACCTATTATCTAATAATTTGTATGGCTATTGTCTTGAATTTTTTTATTTTTAAATTTAAATTATCTTTATTTATGGAACTAGGTAAATAGATTTTGTATTTTCACTAAAAAATCCTAAAAATCAACATTTTCATTAAATTTGGAGATCAACCCATCAAAATTATCATAAAAATATAGGTACATACTCTATAAACTGCAGGCTGTCATCAAATTTCACAAAATTTACTAAATAAAGTTATTTTTTTTTTTAAATTTTTATACGAGATTATTAAATTTAAAAAAGTGATATAAATAATATTATAATAGTATAATAATATAATAATATAACAATATAATAATATAACAATATAATAATATAATATTATTACATAATTAATAATTAAAAGAAAACGGGTTCAAAAATATTTATTTTTCGCAGAAATATTACAATGAGTAAATAGACCTAGGACACCCTGTATATAGATACATATGTTATATATTATAAACTATTCAGTATACATAAATGTAGTATTTATTGAAGTGAAAAAAAAAAACGATTAGAGTCCATAATTCAAAATTACACTGAGCTTTTGAACTGAGAAATAAGGGCCTGATAGATAGTATACATATTTAAATATAAAAAAAAAATAATTATTTTATAATAATATTATCTAAATGTAACGGCGTAGTTAGAATAAATGTCCAATACCTTAATATTTAAATTTTATTATTTTGCTAGTGGACGGCGTTGTTGTAATTTGTAAGTGATCCGAAGTCTGTATAATAGCCGATAAAAATAAAATTATAACTATTCCCAAATTTTTATTACCTACATATTATGTTCAATATATGAACGTATTATTATAATAAATTAAACATACCATTTACATATGACATACCGAAATTATTTTGAATAATATTAATATAATTACAGCGATTAAGATTTTTAGAGAAAAGTAGGTAAGTCTAGACTACGTCATTGTCTAAAATAAATAATAATATAATAAATTATTATATAAACGAAAATCACAATATATTTTACAAGTTTTTAGGATGAATAACTTTATTTACGTGCATGTTTAAATATTATATTTCAATCGTATTATATAAATAAATAAATACTCTCTCCTAGATGTAAATTGAGATTGATACGCGACAGTGAAATGGAAAATAATATTTTTACCAAAATAAACATTATATTCACTATTGCTTTTATTCGAACCGTCTATAAAAATCTTATCTAAATTATTATTACCTAGGTTAGGTTAGGTTAGTAAATAATGATATCAGTATACCACGGTCCACACTCTTAGCTATTGCAGTCTTCTTCTATGGAATTGACATTTACTAATTTTATACTTTTGTTTATTAGTTATAATTTATAATTTATATTGTTACTAAACATAAATTATAGGAATCGAATATAAAATTTCCCAGTTTAATTAAATAAATAATAAATAATCTAATTAAAAAAAAACAATTAATAATTAAATTTTTATAAAAATTTTGCCGCCATGGGCAGGAGGTGCGTACTCCGCCTATTGAGAAATTCGCCTCCAGCAGTCACTGTTACAATTTATTGTAATACAATAAAACTTAAAATATATCCAAGGTAAGTGTAAATACGTACTTAATAATATAATAATGTAACCAAAGTGGCACTCAGTTTAATTTCCTTAAAATATGCTGTGTAATAATTTCCATAGGTATAAATATACTGGAAACAACAGCGAAATATTAATAAAATTATGAAATATAGTTACATAAACATTAAGAATTTCCATAGAATTTAATGTAAATCTCTATTTATTCTTATAATATTATCTTAATCATAATATTACCGTGACGTGATTTACAAGAATTTGATCTATTAAATTTTGATCGAATTCGTTGGAATTAGAGTAATATCGTCTATAAAAATATATTGTGTATATTATTAGAGAAAATAATGTTTTTTTTTTCGAACGTATCGTTGCTTATTTAGTCGTTACAAAATCGCTCGTATTCGTACGAAACATTGCCCGTTTATTATTAACGTTCGTTTCGTATTCGTATATATACACGATAAATCGGGATAAAAAAAAAAAAAAAAAAAAAAAAAATGAAAAATAAAAAAATAATAATTTAATATAATGTTAGGATGTCGTCGACCTTTCAAAACGTTTGTAACAATATTGACAATATTATTTAATATTTACGTTGCACACGTCATATTATCATTGACTGTTCGTCCGCGTTCCGATTACGATTTTTCTCCAACAATTATAATATTTATAATAATTATACGATTTATCGTTTTGCATATGATTACGGGTAGTAACTATAGGTACAATAAACTTATTCGTGCAAACGCGCGATATTTTTAACGATGCATACGAGCAACTAGTAATTATTTTTAACGACACTGCAACGATTATACGTTAATAATAATTATATTAATAAATAAGAGAAAAAAAGTTTTTTTTTTACTAAAAAAATAATATACGACGCGTTTTCTCTGTTACGAGCTACAAAGTATGCCTATATATATTTTTTTTATAAAATATTGTCAATGTTTCTCTCGTTATCAATTTGACGTCTGTATACGACGGGTCAGGTTCAAATGCGTGTATAATTATTATTATGTATATAGAAAAACGCGTTTGTTGCGAAAAATTACGTGGATGAGATGCGTACAAAAATTACAAAAATTATACAGTAGAATATCCGGACGGGAAACCATTTTATTATATTATGGTAAATTATAATAATTACATATGCGTTTATTATGTTTTTATTTGTTCGTATAACGTGTTAAAATGGCGTGAAACGCTAAAAATCGTATTATCGTATAATCGTATTGTATAGGTACACATATTAATTATCATTAAAAAATAAAGAAACAAAAAAAATTTGCGCGAGCAGTATTGTACGAATTAAAATTTGAAATGTTATTAAATTGGTTAAAATAGAAAAACAATAACCAGCGATAACAATTGTTGATAAAGGGTATAATTACATTTTTTCTGTATAATACGCGACGATTATTGCAATAATTATTATATAACTTGTTCAAATAATTAATTAATTATTATCTATTATTGTATTATATTATAAATATACGTTCATTGACGTTATCGTTCCCATGAATCGTCCGGACGTGCGATTTGCGTATTGTAATTCGTTAAAGTATGGACCGCAATTCCGTCGATTGTCAGTTTGTCACCTTATCTCCGAATGTTGTACGCCTATCGTGTAAAATATTTAAAATATATAATCAGATTTCATTTTTCTCTTATATACCTCTAATATACCTACGCATACGTCGTGCCCGTTCCCCGTTCGCAATAATATTCCGCTGCTCTCCGAACTATAATAGTAGGTATATATATTTTAATTTACATAATATTATATTATTATGTTCATCGATATAATCTCATTAAAACATTATAATGTTATTTTATAATGACGTACCAATTTATCAAATTTAATAAGAATATTATTACCATATCGCGTGGTCAATACGACAGTATATTATTATAATTTCAAACGGATAATTTATCGTTTTGATGGCGACATTTTACCGTTAACCATTTCCGTTTGTGTTTTTGTTTTTTTCCGTATTATAGATTATACACATACGAATAATATGAATGAATACGTATTTATACGGACGTCAATCCGTTTTTGGACCACGGTTATAGTATACTCGTTTATAGGAGTCACTGTCAGGTCAGGTTTACCTGTATATTATATATATATATATATATTTCAAGTGTAAAGATTTATAATTTGAAAGCTATTATATTTTAAATAAGAGTTTTATTATGTATAATATTTTGATCTCCACTAGAAATTTAATAACGTCTATGAATTGTATTTGCGTGTAAACACGTGCATGACAATTTTTTTTTTAACAAATTAAACTTTTTAATCTATGTTATATTATATGGTTAAAAAAATTATACGTATAACGAACAAAAATCGCGCGTTATCTCTGGGATATATGTTTCTATATAATATACAGATTCGCGTGTAAAACATCGGAATTTATTTTAAATGTCATTACGATACTGTTTTTATTTTTTAAGGTTAGTTTATAAACGTGATGCTAACGACGGCGGGTATATTATATACCATATACGTATTCATAATAATAATGTAACATAATTTTATAATAAAATTTTTAATCTATAGTATAATAATTATCATATCTCGGTCGCTTTAACTTGATGTAACATGTTGCCTACTTATATAAGAGTTTGTCGGCGATAATTTATATATAGGTAAACACGGTGGTTAATCCGAATTTCGATTGGCGACGAAAATTTAAGTTGAAAAAAATCGTTCGACAATTGATGTTAAAAATTTGTGGTCCTTAATCCTTAAGTTTAATATAGATAATATAATATTATAACTTATAAGTATAATCTATAATCAACGGTATATAATTATAATCTAGCATTCGGCACTCGAATTTTAATTATTTTTCAACGATTTTATTTAGTTATAGCGGCGAAATATGTTTAACGCCAAAATTCCATGTAGGTGTATACTCGTAGTAAAAAAAAATAAAAATAAAAAATAAAAAAAAAACAACACGAATTGACACCGTCACCGTCGTGTAAACAAATATAAATAACGATAATATAATAATAATAAAATAATTAATGAGGCGTGCCAGCGGATCAGTTTTTTTTTAAGGATGCGACGTCACGATATTTATTTTACATAATATAATTATAATACAATGCACGCGTACTTATTTCGTTCACTTGTAGTTTCAGGTGTTAATTTTTTGATATTTAACCGTTTGTTTATTACTATTTATTATTATAGTAATATATTATATTATTATTATGTACGTGTTCAAGTTTCAAGAGCGATAATTGTTTGTAAAATTTGAAATTCAGAAGAAATAATTTATACCACATAATCGTAGTATTATATAGTTACGAACTTCCGGTATAAAAATATAGGTACCTATAATAATAATAATAATAATATTATAATATACGATCATTTGATGTGCTTATAATGTGCATTTAAATATGTTTAAAATAATAATATTATGTATAAGTACACAAAACCATTTATTTTAATATTTTATCACGAGTAGTTTATACAATAATATAATATTTCTGGCGGCATATTATTTAGGATAATATAAAACGTTATATATTATATTATATTATTATCACTATAAAAATATAAATACGATTTTAAAATATAATATAAAATATCAAAATTTGTTCATAATGATATTATTATAAACGGTCGAACGAGCAAGAATATTTCATTTTGAATTTAGCCATATAGGTACGAGATACCCAGTGCCCTATGCATTTTGGGGCCCCATATAGTTTTACAAGTTTTATAATATAGTCATATAATATAGAAAATTGCATTTTTCTGCTCAGTCGTTAATAAATATAATTTAATAAATATTTTAATATTTGAAAATAATTAATGTCACACTATTTTTTATAAGTTTTATATTATACGGACTGCAGTTGTGTAAATTATTAACTGGTGTTTTTTTTTTGATTTATCAATACATTTTCATATGCATTTTTTATTCGCGGAATAATTAAAACGAAATCAAAATAACAGAATTCTGACGACGTATCGAAAACTAAAAGTAATATTATAAAATTACAAATAATATTTTTTTATATTATAAATGTATTTCTTAGTAAATCGTGTTTGTGATGTGTGGTTATCAAGGACAATACGAATAAAAATAGGTACAGTGAACTTATAAAAGATATCACGTATAATACGAGTATGAATATTATGCATTATAAAAATATACATTATTCGTCAACACCAATATTGTGTGATGTCGATACCTGTAGTTCAGAAAAGATATTTGTATTTTTTTTTGTATTTTTACGAAATAAATAAATAAATAGTAATAGTGTCATAATTATTATTTTAAATAATAATGTTTTCTACCGCGTTATCGTTGGTTAGTTTAACACGTTTATGAAAGACGTGTGTTCGATCGTTATAAATCACAGATGTTCCATAATTATAATCATAAAATAACATAATCTTTAATGTAGTCCATAAATTATATAATTATTAATTATATAATATAATAATATATTATATATTATAATTGTATTTTTTTAATGACAGTCATATTAATTGTTTTTTTGGTATTAAATAAATGTGAATATTAATGAAAAATGATTTCGATTTTAATTATTAATCGGTTTTTCGTACTTAATATATAGTACCTAAGTTCAACGATTTGTGAATTTTATTATAATATTATAATATAAAATCGTAAAAAATAAAAAAAAATATATTAATTAATATCTATTGACACGTAGTTAACATAATTTAAATCAAATTACTGGTCATGTAAGTAAAATTACAAAAGTAAATTTCATAGTTATAAGTTGAATGAATATGGTAATCTACTAATCTCCATAAAATAATAGAAAAAAAAAATTTAAAAAGTAATGAATGTATTTATTTATTTTTCTAATAATGATTAAATAGTTTAGTACACACATATCGAGAAAAAAAAAATTGAAAAAATCGCGTGGGTATTATTTTTGTTATTTATTTGTAAGATAATAATATTGTTGGTTCAAAATTTTGAATATTTGAATATCATAAGTTTTGATTTCATTTAAAATATACAATTTATTAAAGCCATAATTTATAACGTGGCCTCCTTTAAAAGTTTAAATTAACATTTTAATACAAGAGTGCGTGTATATTGTAAAGATTAATAATGGAAATCAATTCTTTAAGTCTGAATTGAGTAGGCAGTAAAGTAGTTCAGATCAGCAGTTTTATATTTACTACTAGTATTAGTTATTACTTTATTAGATTAACATTAAAATTGCAAACTGAAGTGGGATATAATTTATAAAATAAATATATTGTTATTGTAACTAATGTCGTTGGGAAAATATTATTTCAGTATTTAAATATTGTCCAAGAGAAGGGGTTATAATGTATCCATTTTTTATTGCTGCATATATTTAAAAATATGACTTGCGCTTATACTAGCTGCATTTAGTTATTGCTTACTCGAGTTATATTTCATACTAAATATATTAATTAATGTTTTAAATTGTATTTTAATTATTAATTTTTTTATTGACGATTGTACAAATTATTAATTATAAAATAATAGTTTAATTTACCGAAATTAAAATTATACATAGGTAGTATTCATGGTCAAATATTATTATATTAAAATAATACAATTGAAATAAATTTAATGTATTTTGATGAATTTAAACTGAAATCATTAGGTAAATTTCGTTACACTCATTTTCATAATAATTAATAATATTATCTCGTCTTACATCGATTGTAATTTATAAGCATTCATATAAAATATATTATGTAAATATAAATTTTTTTTATTGTAAAATAAATTTATAATAATCCGTGAAGTTTCAATATTATTCTTCGGTGTTACATTTGTAGTATCAAAGAATGCGAGACGGCGAACCAAACAAGTTGTATATTTTGCTTCTATTTACTCCTTGAATTCCTTGTATATCGTTTTGTATATTTAAATTTTGTCTTTACATAATATAAAAATATAATTATTATTTTCTGATATGCGTACACAATTTTTTTTTTATAAAAATAATAATTGTATATTTAATCGACAAAACGGTTATAATAATATGCGATTGAAATAATTAGGATTTACAAAATATAATATAATATAGGTACTCGTATTTACTTTTTTATTTTACCCAGGATTTTATTATAACCGAATAAATGCGTATTGTAATAATAATTCCGTATAGTGTATACACATTTTTCGAACTATTTTTCGTTTAGGTACAATTAAATACTGGAATACGATTATTTATTTACGTATATATTAATCAAACAACGTATTTTTTTTTTTTTAATTATATCTAACACGTGTACAACAATAATATCATACGGAAATTACGAAAATTTTTTCCTCTTTTCTCTTTGATCAAATGTTAATCAACAACTGTAGGCTGTTTTAATCAAATATTGACCATTATAATATTATATATTTTAAAATAATGTTTGGCCGTTAAAAAAATTATAAATGATATTCGGTTTATCAGAGATCTTTTTTTTCTGTACACATTATACTTACACAACAATACACCAACTAAAATCAAAAAATAAATAGTTTATATATATATATATTTTTTTGGGTTCTTTTACAAAATAATATTCGTGTAAAATATATATTTAAATTATTTAAAAAAAAAAAAAAAAACATGTTCAGCACTTCAAGTTCCGAATAGTAACCATATTAGTACGTCATTTTTTACAAAATTTCTTACAAAATTCGCTACATTGCAAATGGTGCATTTGTTTTTGCCTATCTAGTAATGTATTGTGGAAACCAAAGTGCATGAATACATTACTACACCGAGGAGAATATAATATTTTATTTGCTATTTCGAATTTTGATAAGTATAACATTATTATCATTTGTCTCGTGTATATATTGTGTATAGTGTATGAAATAAATTTATGATAACGGAAATAGAAATATCGATGAATATCGTATTGAAAATGAAAAATATCACTGGCTATTGATTCAGGATTTAGACATTTTGTGGTGCAGAGCGGGAGAAAACAGTTTGCAACTGATCAAGACCAACAAATTTATCTATTTATGATTTCATAAGAAAAATAAATTATTTTTCGTTACATGACTGTATTTTATTATATTAAGTATATAAATTATAATAATTAGTGTTACATCAATAATATTTATTTTTCAATCGTAATACCTATTACCGATATTGTAATCAGATGTAAAAACCGTAAAATGCTCGATTATAATATTAATTGGTTTAGTTTTATTCAATAGAGTTCCGCGCGGAGGGTTAAGAAGTTCAAAAAATAAATTATGTAGTTGGAAACACTGTCAATTTTATAAGCATATTTTATTTTTGTTTCTAAATTATATTTTATTAAACGCGAGTATTTTATGGGTAAAAATTAGATCTTTCAATTATTTTTGTAAATCCAATTAATTATTAGGCATAGTTTTAATCGTATTAAATATAAACATGTAATCTATTGGCCATTGTTAAACATTATTCAAAATGCTCCAAATGTTAAGAGTATTAATTGAATAAATTATATTATAAATAAATAAAATGTAAATTATATTATTCGGACGAAAAATATATAGACGAACATAATATAGTGTAGGGTATCTAAAGTTTAAGGTAAAACGTTTCTTACATGCAATTATAACTTATATTAAATTACCTCGACGCGTAATATTAAGGAATTTTTTCATTACGATACAATTTCCAAAATGAATAATATAATTAGCAATTATTTTTTCTTCATAAAATGTACCTATACCTACTTATAATATTATCATATTATTATCACCGTTTAGTGTGAAAATGTTATTTTTCCAACGTGTTAAAACGAAAAAAGTATTTCTATATGACGTAGGTATATTGCGTATATTACATAATTAATTATTGTTCATATTATTAGTATAATTATTATATTATATAAAGACACATTTCTATATAACATATATATAGTATTGACGTGCAGTCTTGTCGCGTTAAAAAAACAACGACTTATTGATTATTGATATTTATTTAGCAAAACAAGAAAACAAAATTTTAATGATAATACCAATACAATGTTAATTTAATTAATTGAATTTAAATAAATTCAAAATTGAATTTTATGTTTTTTTATAACGTTTGTTATTATTCGCCGTTCGTTAGACGATATCGAATAAAAATATTTTTTGATATTTTTTTAACTAACGTCATACATAATAATATTGTATTCCTTTTACTCTATATGGGTATAGGTATGTATTATTAATTATTATAATACTAAATTGACATAACGCGTAAAACGACCTAAATATTTCTTCGTATTTCGTATTACGTTATAATTTATAATATAATCTAGTTTAAGAACTTATTTGCTCGCTGTAAACTAAACAATAATGCCACGCGATTTGTTTTTCGTTCGTGTTTTTTTTTTTTTTACTGTAATATGCAATAATAATAACATTAATTCATAACGCATCGACCTTTGCCACTGGTAAATATTTACATTTCAGACGACCGAACGCTGTAGTTCATCGTTCACGTGCATCCGTGGAAATAATACGAGTATTCTACATTTAATTCCATATTGTAATATAAATTGTATGTATACCTACATTTAAAACGTCATTATCGTGTCATTATTATTATTATTATTATTATTATTATTATTATTATTATTATTATTAATTATTATTATTATTGTTTTTATTATTATTATTATTTTTTAGAAATTCTAAATGTTTAGAATGTACTTTAGCAATACTATTGGTCGAACGTTTGAACCGAACTTCTTCCGTGAATAATAGTGAAATCATTTAAATTTATACATATATTATCTATCATCTGAATAATCCATTATATTATAATATTAATTCACCCCCTCTCTATTTAATACATCGTGCTTTTATTGTAATATATTTTATATAGATTTTTATACGTGCGTTATCGTATTATCCACCATAAATATGACTTTGTCATGTCTTCGCGTGAAATTCAAATTATTTAATAAAATAAATTATTTTACATAATATAAATGTACTATTTAAATAATATATTATAATTATTATTTAATTCAAATATTATTACGTTATCGTCTTGTCGGCAATAAAGATAACATTTACAATTTTTAAATCACGTAATTTGTTAACGTGGTACCCCGACATAATATTATAATATAATAGTTTATAACGTACAGTGCGTTTTCACGTAACCATATTTGAAACACGATTGAGGGATTTTCTCGAATTTTCATACGAAATTTAAGTTTGAATTTTCCTCCCCCCAAATGCTCGCACAAATATATTATTGAAATTTAAAAAAATATATATAAGTATATGTTCTTTGAAATCATTAAATTAGTGAATTTTTAAACGTAGGTACCTATTAAACCCTGAAATTTGGTATTCTATTTAATAAAACTATATAAATTACGAAAAAAATTTAAATTTAAATAAAATCCAAGTATTTCAATTTCTAGCCCCATTTTCATATTATGTTTATTATTATTACCCACACGCTTCATAAAAACAAATGATTTGTTATCCATAATATTGTCTGAAATGAACTGTAAATATAATAAAAAATACACATATAAAATATTTCAACATGGCCACTACTGAATTCAGCTAATTTGCAAATTTAAATTTTCGCCAACTTCCCTTAGTCATTTAAATAAATTATTACCAGAGTGTTTTGTCGATAGATATGATCATTTATAATTATAACATGTTAAAAATATTTGTATTGTATTTATTTATCTGTAGGTATATAAATTGCACATTTTGTGTGTTTTACTTTTTCTATATTATAAAATAATATTATGAATGATGAAAAAATTGAAATATTATTTCAATTATTTGTAGTATGCTAGAAATTTATGTTTCCATAAAATAATATTATGTAGCCATATAGGTAATGATGCAAGTATAAAATTATTAACGGAAAAATATTTTGACATTTGATATTGTACTATATAATGGGATTAACCAGCAGTAATGTTCGATTCTCTTAAGTCTTAACCAAAATTGTATCATTAAAAATTATATTATCATTTATTCCTTCGTGTTTTGTAGGTTACCAAACGTTTAGTAACCTAACCTAACTTAACCTGCGTGGTACTTAGATAATATATCAAAATACTTATAAATAAACCTAGATTTGTATTACAATTTTATCATTCGACAGTGTTTGGCGAATTCGTTTTATACAATTTATATTATATTATTATTATTATCACGTGCGCAGTTTTCGTGATTTTGCATTACTTACACACGTGCGGCCTTTACTATAATTTTAAATGCGTGTTTATACATTTTACATTACTGTAACACAATCGATTATGTACAATAAACGATATAGTAATTATTATATACTGAAACATAGGTACGAGTTACAGTATACTTATTATAAAATACTGCGTATGTCTTGTTGCTCTGATGATGTAAAAAACCTACAAAATAAACGTTAATAATGCACAAAATAAGTATGCCATTTCATTGCGCGAATATTATTATATCTAACGGTTGTATAATATAAATGCATATTATTTTGTATATTCGGTCTAACCTTATTTTCACGTAAATATCGTATAGCCCATGATACCATTAAAATCGGTAATTTTTTTATGTTTTTGTGTTTTAAATTTTAATCGAATTATTATTTAATTATTAATTTAATTATTAGAAAACTAATTATTTTATTTATTAACTTTATGGTTTTATATTTACTTCGCACTGCCACGCATACATTATTTTATTACGTAGGGAAGCCAGTTAGCGATATACATAAAATTATAGAATACAAAATTAAAATTATTCTTTAAATATTATTCTCATATATATATTTAAATAAGTTATTTCTTATTTATGTCCAAAAATTCATTTTAACTTCCTAGGTATAAATTTAATACAGTTTATATTATATTTGACATTTGTACTATAAAGGTATATAAATTATAAAAAAAATTAAAAACTTATATGGTTTCGGAATTATTGTAATAATAATATGGAAAAAGTTTAGTTATTCGAATTTTGAATTAACGTAATGTTAATAATAATTTCCAAAAGAAAAAATAATAACAATTTATTTAATGGAGTTAAAAAAGTTAATTCCTTCAGTTCTTTTTTTCATAAAAAATTAAACTTTGAAATTCAATATTGAACCCATAACAATATTATTTATCCATGTAAATTGATCATTGATCTCCCAGAGACGCGGTTAGGCGAGAGTTAATTATATAAATATGAATCTATATATAGCCCATTTTATAAATATTGTTTTTATATAGACCTATATTAAAATGACAATTTGATTGTTATATTTTATTAAATATTATTATTAATTATGGAAATATACACGAAATTGTTAAAGTAAATTATTATTAATATGTGCAATGTGCATAGTGTGTTTGCATCACGAGAGCACAATGATAATAAAATTATACAGCGTCACGTGCGTGTTCCTCGTGTTAAGGACTATAGTTGTCCTTATAAAAATCTGTAATCGCAGTCGTCTTAACTGCAGTATTCAATACAATATATAATATTTACATTTACATTTCACATTAAACATAATATGTAACTTCACAATAATATAATGAGAATTTAATATTTAATTTAAAAATGACCTTTGTATGTTTTTTTTAATGTTTTTTAGTTCCGTTCCATCGAATGTCGTCGTCAGAAACGTGCGACTTGTTCAGATAACACAAGCAATAATCGTCTGTTTTTAACAAGAAGAGCGCAGAGGAAGTCTCTTGAGAAGTGCCACACGGTCATCGCATACATTTTTATTGGTACAATCTATCGACCGAACTAACCAAACCGCAAAAATGGTGGGTACTTTTTATTTGTAATATTTTATTAAAGACTAGGTTTTATGAAAAAATGTTTTGAAAACGCTGAAAAGTTAATGAGAAATCTTAGCGATTTTTAAAAACTTGAATTATCTCAAATAATATATTATATGTATCATATAATATACATAATAGTAGCCACAGCTAACAGTGATATCGGTAAATTAGGTAATGAATAGTGGGCGGGCATTATAAATTTGTTTCGATGGAAATTGTTATTATGCATCGATAGCAGTAAAATGTTATTGCACAAAATTTTAATACCCTAATTTTAGATTTTGAGCGAAGCGAAAAATATATTGGTTTTACAATGATGGTATGTCTTTGTTTTTTGTTTTTATGTCTGAAAACATGTTTTCGACCCGAAATAATATTCCAATTTTCATGAACAGCATATGTTTTTGGTTGGAAAGTGGATATAGTTGTTACTTTAATTAGATCATTATTCGATTTTTTCAAAATTGCCTTTATGCGATAGTAAAAATGACAAAAAAATGATGAAAAAACGTCATTTTTCACGAAATATGAAATTTCGACGAATTCAATTTCTATATTTCACAATAACGCAGAAAATTTTGAACTTAGAGACTTGAAGGTTTTGGAGTATTCACATAGATGATGTTTATATATGATAAAACTTTGGAACCATTACGTTAATTTTTCTACAAAATATAGAACTTTCATATTTCTTAAAATTTTCATTTTTATCTATATGTTTGATAAAATTGGAATTTTGGGTTTAAGGTCTGAAAATTTTACTGAGGTATACTCGTATATTACTTAATACTATACTAAAATATTAGAAAAATCCCAAGTCACATTTTTTTTTTTTTTATTGCTGTTTAAAGTTGATATTTTTAGTATAATCAAAAATTTAAGAATCCATGTAAGTATTCTTATTATTTCTCAATACTTTTACAATGATGATTAATGAAAAGACAACAAATTTTATTGAAGCATATACATTAAATATTTGAACGTAATTCCGAAATTTTAGAAAAATCTCAATTATCATTTTTTTTTTTTTTTTATAGGGGTTTAAAATTGAAATTTGAGTAAAATTGAAATTTAAAATATTTAGGTATATTCTTCTTCCTGGATTCTTCTAATTATATTTCAATAGTTTACAATAATATTAAATAAAATTGATAAAAAGTTTTGAAAATATCATTTGATTTATCATTGCATTCAAATTTTAATCAAATTTCAATCAAAATTCAACACTAACCTTTTTTTTTTAGACCTGTATCCCTTGAATAGCAGTATTAGCTCTTCTTTTTTTCTTATTCCTCTGAGATTTCAAATCAGCCTTACACATTACCCCAGTGTAAAACTACTGTTATAAAATAATAATATAAAAGTTTTTTTTTTTTATAAAAATGGAAAATGAGAGCTGGGAATTTTTGTTTTTTTTTTAATTCAAAAGTTTTAGATTTTGAGGGAAGCGTAAAATCTATTGATATTTGTTTTTAAATCAAATCTGCACTATATATGCTCGTGTGCATATTATATACCTATATAATTTATTTTTCATCGGTTCGTTTATCTCAAATTCGAAATAGAATAATAGGTATATCATATTATATTTAATATCAAGTTTCGAGATATTATAAATTTCAATTTAACTAAAAAATTAGTCGAGGTAAATAATATATGTTCTCGACGTATAATAATATGACATACGTTCGATATAATAAGATATAGGTACATACACGTTATGTGTAATATTATATGTAGTTTTCCGATTGTTGTCGTATACGAGATTATGTTACAGAAAAAAGAAACGTTTTCGATGATTAGTTACCGACAAGAATATATAAAATACGACACGTCTGAATAGTTTATCTGTTTCATTTAAATAAATAAAAAAAAGTTTCTGGCTGATTTAGTCCATTAAACGTGTCTATTACCGATTAAAAAATCTTAATCAATTAGAATGTAGACAATACCTGTATCTATATAATATAATATAATATAATATAGTTGGAAGTATTATCGAAAATTAAAATATCATTTTGACGTACATCTTTTTTTATTTCATATAAATCACGTATATTATATTTTATAACACATTCCGCTTGCGAATATCGAGACAACTCTTAGGTATGTTTGCATGTTTGCTGTCAGCCGTATCTTTTTAATATTAAATTTAGACGTGAATATTTTTTCTAAATTTCGATGAAGTGTGTTTTGTTTTATTTGTATGCATAAGTTCAATTCATACGGTATATAATTTGTAAGTCCGAAAGTATAAACGTGATTGGCTTGATTGTTATACGAGTATGTAGTTGTCTATATTAAATTATTTTCATAAACTAATCGTCAATCACGCTAAAAAGAAGTTTTAGGAAGTTTTTGAAATTTGGCGATCTGTTGATTCACACGAATGAATTATTCGAATTCAATAATAATTATCGGAAATTATTTATATTGTCCTCTAAAATATATTCTTTTAATTCTTCTATTATAAACCAATACCGAGGTTATCGCCCGAATACACTAGTTATTTTTAATTTGTCTTTTATCGGTAATTAATTTAATTTAATTTGTACAGATCATTTATAATTGTTAAACGATTAATTATTTTTTTATCGTTCCATGACCCCTTGTTAACATATTTCTATTCTGTATTAATTTTGAATTGCTTTTTTGCTAATTCATTCAAAATTTATCGAAAAGTTCAAATGCAAATATACTTAAATGCAAAAATATATATAAAGAATAATGTTTTACATAATTTTAACACCGCTATATTATACTTTTGTTTGTATCAACGAAATATGTATAATATATTACATATCATACCCATAATTATTAATTATAATAATATGGACATAATGGGAAACAAGAAAAAATTCAACATATTTTCTTTGAATATATATGTAAAAAATGTAATTGTATGAATCATGTTGAGTATTATCTAATTTTACATAACCCATTTATAATTACATTTTTTAAAGACTGTGAAATTATGTTATGTATATACTCGTATATACGTATAATTAAATCAACTATTATAAATAATATAATGGATTATCTTATTTTTTTTAATATGGGTATAGATAATTTTATAATTCTATTAGGGAGAATAATTAATAATATAGATTATTTACATATTACTATTTATTTTAATTATATTAATATTAGTATTTATAATCAATCATAATATTAGTATATAATAATTAATAACTATTCGCAATTTTATAGCAAGAAAAAAAAAATCATTCTTAAATACATATTATATTAGTTATATTGACATTATTGAAGTATAATTTGTATGGATTTTGCGTTTAATTTTACATAACAATTAATTGCAGTTTTTAAGTGTTTTTTTTTCATGCGATTTTTAATAATATTATTCTAAATTTAATGTAAATATATGTGTTATTTCTTATGATTTTTTTTGAACTTGGATTGTTATTTACTATAGAATTTTTATTGTATCAATAAAATATAATTTAATTCAAATTCTATAAAAGATTATTCGTCATTTCATCTACTATATATTCTATATTTCAATATTATAATTTTTTGTTGAAACTTACATAATTATATTTTATTACCTATTAAAGGAATAATTGTATTCTTTTTTGTAACAACGTACACTTATAAGTGTAATATCTATTGTACATTCATAAGTAATAAAGAAGTAATATGTCAGAAACCTATAACTTTTACATTTTTTTTTTTGTTGTTTTTTTTCAAAAAAATAAATTTAAGATAATATTATAACGTTAATTTTTCGAACAGTAATTATACTTATCAACCAAATATTAAATTTCAATTAGACGGCACTAGGAATTTTTTTGGAAAAAATTGCCATGAACATGATTCTAACTTTTAATATGTAAGTAGATATTTAAAAAAGTAGTCTGGTAGATCATGTTGTAAAGTTATTTCTTTAGAAAAAAGACTGCTTGAGTAATCGACTACCTATTCCGGTAAAATACTGATTGCCGATTTTGATAAATTAATATTATTATCTATATATACATAGGTATTATGATCATTACAATTTTCATACTACAATTTACTAATTATTGGTGTATTGTATAATATATATTTTTAAACTGTGAATCGTAAAAATTTCACGCTCGTCCGAGGTTTATCGTGATTTATTGGATAAGCATTTTTCTACTTGTTATATCATCTAGTTTTTAATAATCACTCCCATAATAATAATTATAATAATAAAATATAGGTAGGTACACAAATATTATAGGTATACGCGTGCACGAACATCGTTTTTATATTTTACGTTATATTATTTTCATAACAAATGTCTAGATAAAGCACGTATTTTTTTCCCCCGTATAAATATAATATTATGTAAGTTAATTACTCCTACTCTAATCATTTTTTTTGGCGACTTCCTAAAATCTCGATGCAAAGTGAATAATTTAGGTATATTAATTTCTATTATAATAATATCATTATAGTCTTGGGTTGCAATCAATTCTTACCAGTCGCTCGTATTTAACTTAATAATAATAATAATAAGAATAATAATATAATTGTTAATTAACGTGTAGTGATAACGCGTCGGTAGCAATCAAATCCGAAAAATTTCCGACAGAGTTCTATACTTACATTATATTATTTATTTATATCGTATGTCGTATTCACTTCGCAGTCGGTCTTCCGTCCGCGAACAACTCTCCTCAGTCGCCGTCAGAAAAGAATATATTACAATATATACCTATACGAGATAGTGATAAAATTTGCTCTCCGACTAAGACGCAGTAGTAAGTCGATGTCCATATTATATTAAATGTTATGACTTATGATCTATTGTATTTAGGTCGAAAATCCTTTTACGGAAGTCCGATTATTTTTATTCCATGTCCATCTTCAGTTTTACGCATCCGCCGGCATCACGCGCGTTGCATTCGATTTCGTTGATTTATATCTGATCGCCGACGGATTAACCGCACTGCAGTAATGGTCCTGACGTCGTACGCGCGCCTAAAGAGTTTATTTTTAAGACGTATTATATTATTTTCCCGTCGGCCGAATAACTTGTCAACGATCCACCATTATTTTTTTTCTTTCGTCTTGCTCGGCACGTTGTTTCATCGTCCGGCCTCCGCACCGTAAATAAACACATATAATATTATTATTATAATTATATTTTCAATATCTGGGTCGACGCGCGTGCTACACAACGCATCGCGTCCCGGACCGCGGTCGGGACGCGCCGCGGTAAATCGTATATACCGCAACAACCACATAGAGATTCGCGCAGTCACCGATGTCGATTTTTACAATATGTTTCAATAACGATATTTTTCATTGACCATTTTTTTTCTATATATAGGGTTCAACAGAAGGTACGCAACAGGAACTCCAGACGTTTCTGCCGGAGGATAAGTCCAAGATGAAAGACGTATCGCAAGTGAAGTGAGTGTCGTGTAAATAATTATTATTACTTAATATATAAAATAATTTAATCATATTTAATATATAATTTTATTAGTATATATTATAAATATATTATTAAAATAATAAAATTCGTTGATTACCTACATACAACACACATTATATAATATTATTATAACGTATATTATATAGTGTCTATCAAAATTTTCCTTTTTCATTATCTCTGGACAATCGTGATAACATTGTGGTAGTTGTGGCTAGTCGGGTATTACACGGCGTATCCATGTGTTTGTGTATAATAAACAAAAATATTATGATCACAATTATATAATATTATGCACATCTGTGATTATGATGATCTTGGCGCCGTTTTCCCGCACACGGATTATAAAATTATCGTTATATTTTATCACCGTCGCGGAGGACGTTTTTTTTTTACATTTGTCGTTGTTTTTATTTCCAATATTTTATAAGTTGTAACATCACGTCGAACCGTCGAAGACTATATTATAATACTTATTGCACTATCTAATTAAAACGTCAACGCGTATTTGATTCAATTACTGTCAATTTGCCGGATATTCTACTCATCGGCCTTGAGTGTATATAATACACTGTGAAGTGTGAGTTTTGATTTAAAAAAGGTCAAACGCGTTTCGGCCGCCGATCAATTTGGCGTCCGATTTTCACCGTCTGTACGTCGCCCAATATTATAGCACATAATATACAATATATAATATAATAATTAATAATGTATACGATAATAAATTAATAACATTTATATACGAGCATTTATATGAACGTTAATTTTGCTATGCTTGTAAGTTTTAATGAATAATAGTGAACACCGCAATACACGTGTTTAAACGTTAATAACTTATAACGTATTAGATTATGTGATTTTAGATTATATCGTCGGCTTAGAAACATAACACTGACTATATACTAACGGTAAATTGTCAATTTTCGAGAAATGGATTTTTAATTATTTAGCGTAAAAGATTTTTTAAAATCTTTACATTATGTATATTTATTTATTTTTTTTTTTGTAATTTTTAATCCTAATTATGATATTACACCATCGTCAAAGTGAGTTTTTGGTTTGAAAATATTGGAAATTAAACAATCTGTGTTATATTGAAAATCCTCAGTGGAGTCGAAATAAACTAAACGAAAAGAAACAGGTTTTTAGAAAGTTTTTGATGTTTAACGTCTTTAATTTCTATACAAATTATTGAACTTATATATTTTTACATTAGAAGGCGTAGTAGTTACAAAAAAGAAAAAAAAAATTAAAATTTCACTATTAATGAGTTTTTTTTCTAATCCGACCATTATATTTATAGTCCAGTGGTGCAACTAGCATTAAAAAATAGGAGGGCCTATAGCCCCACATTAAAATACTAAATAACAATTAGAAAAATGTAAAGCATTCTCTCATGTGATAAATAATAAATAAAAAATAAATAAATTTCAAAAATACATTCTTATTTATTGAAGTTTCATTTTTTTTTCTATCTTTAAATATTTATAAAAAAATTTTGGGGATCAATTTAATATATTTTTCTATAAATAGATATTTATTTATGCTACTAGCATGATTGATTTCACTATAAATTTTATCATTTATTTTATTGGAGCTTTGAGTAATTTTTCTAGGCCCTCAAGTTGCGTTTATGATTTATACCTAAATGCGTTAAAATTATATTTAAAAACCGTTAGGTACTATAAGGTATATATTGCGTTTTGTTTCGTCATCATATTGAGTCACCGGAAATCATGCCTAATCACGCGGTTTTCGGCATTTGTGTAGTGCTATAGTTCGACGTTATCATCCTATTATATGCTCGTATATTATTAAATATTAAATTATTTTAATTTTCTTAATAATTAATATAATTTTAATTTTTTTTATATTAATGAATTAATTCGCAACTCATAAAATTATATTATAGTCTATTAGATATAAGTATATAATATATTATATATTACTATATTCGTTTAAAAGATAAAATAAACTATCAGTAAAAGATAATAAATTTAATAATATTTTAATTTACAATTTTTTTTTTGCTATTTTTGATATTTTTAGGGAATATTATAGCACGTATTTTAAGGTTTTTTTGGTCATATTATAGTGCTTATTTCATTATTTTTTAGTACTATAAAATCCGAATCCTGATAATTATTATTATTGTTGGATTGACGGCATAACTAAAATACATAATACGATAAAATAAGTTTTAAACGTCACTAAATTTTATGTAGGTTATGTCTTAACTATACTCGTACGTATAAACATTATGCATGATAATATTTCTGTGATTATATTATTATGAAAAAAAAAAAAGAATAGTACCATTATAATTACGTCTTTATAATGTTTATACAGCTTATCGGTTTTAACGTAAATGTCGAAAAAAAAATACCAAACTAAATTATTAAAAACAAACTATTTGCGAGGTCAAATCTCATGAATACGTATAGTATAGTGCAACCTAATATAATGTGATGTCTGTTTTTCGATCGAAAATCGAATAACGAATTTTTATCATTATTTGTAGTTTAATTTTTATTAGAATTGTAAAAGTGTTGTGTTCGATCTTTTATTCAAAACTGGACATTATAACATAAATAGATACCCAGTCAAAAAGTATAGGATAAATGTTTAATTGAAAGTAATTTTTTATCCAAGTTTTTAACTCAATATTAATTAACACAGTATTAATTTAATATATTATATAATTGAATTTTATAGTTTTTTAACTAAATTTGCATGATCTAGTTTAGGTATTAAAAATAAGTGTAAAATATTCATTTTTTTTATTAACGTCTTAACAACAATCATATTAACTTCATAACCTTTCGCGGTATAAATTTAAATTTAATTTTATACCTACTACTTACTAGGTTAGATTATTAGATTAGGTTATGTTAACTTAACCTAATTACGATAGTTTTATTTAGTTTGTGTTCATAATTAACTTTTTTACTGTTTTCATATAGACATTGGACAATAATGGTAACAAAATGTAAGGGGGTTTTTTTTTATAATTTTAAACATTAATTTATTTTTTATCTTGGTTATTACAGATTGTTGAATTTCAGTTAAAATCTGACGAGATGATTACATTTTTTTATTTACTATTAACTTTTAGCTATGAATTGTAAATACCCCTGTAAATACCATTAACTTACTTATTATACGGCAGTTAACTTTTATATTATTGCACTTTGCAACGTAGTTTCATTGTAAATTTTCAAACGAGTTAATATCGAATTTTAAAGAAATATTCGTGTTCTAAATTCAAATATATTTATTTTTGTACTTGACATCATACATTACATACCTAAAAAAATATGTTGTTTACTTATTTCGATTGCGTTATTACAATATACCTTTTAGGTATTCTATTGAATTTAGGTATAATAAACTACCTATATCAGTAAAACAATTTGTTTTTTAGATAATATTATGTATTTATATTAGGTAGAAATAGATTTCTTTATGAAAATATCAACTTTGTCACATTAAATTCGATAAATTAGTAATAAAATGAAGTAATGTCGTTGGACTATAATTCATGGTCATATTTACAGATTAGAGACAATTGATATTTGTTATATTATTATTTTTAATTTAAATTTAATTTTGTACACAATAATTCTAGTATGAAAACATCGTTTATATTTAGATAAATAATTATTTAAATGTGGCATAACATTATTTATATAATATATAATATAGTATCAATTATTCCATTAAATTGCACTTTAGTTATTATCATATTTTGTTCTTATAGTTTCTATATTAAATAATTTAAACATTATTAAATATTATATATAAATTATAATACCACGTCAATTATAATTCTATTTATATAATTTACAAATATTTTAATAGTAACAGTTAAAATATTGTTAATAAATGATAATATTATCATTGAATATATATTTTTTAAATTACCTTAATTCAATTATAAATAATTGGTATATAAATAAAATCTGCATGCACTTTTTTTATGTAGTTATACAGCACAAGGTAAATTGATTGGAATTTGTAATACTACAATTACGTCAATTTCGTTCTATTTTAAGTTCATAATTAAATTTTTATATGAAAAATTTAGAAATATTATATGTAATATAAGATACAAAAGTATTCGAAAACATAATATCACGACTCTAAAAATTCATGGTTTCTAAATCTCGAATGAACTACCTATGAGGTTTTTAAATGTGTTCACTATTGTTTCTTAATGTATAGTATACATTTTTTTTCTAGGTGTAATATTTTTATGAATACTGCAGGAATACTTTTATAATGTACTAAAGTACATTTATAATTATAGAATTTCAATAGTTTTATCTGTTTGTAATCGTATTAAATTGATAATTTTTGTAATAATTATTGTTGAATAATTATTTGGATAAATTGTTGCGATAATTCCTGTAGTACACTTTAACAAAATATTAAAATTGTAATAATTTTGATATCTCAATTATTTAAATATATTATAATTATTTCTACACACAAACGATACCTATATGAATATAAATAAAAAATCATTTTAAATTAATTTTTAGACGTCATTCAATTATTAAAACGCAGGAGAAAGTTGAAATTGTACACCTAAATGGCGTCTTGGAACCTTTCGATCCGTTCCTGGAGAGGAATTTGGAGCACCCAACTACGTGAGTACAACGATTAAACATTCTATCGTAGGCTAAACTATTTTTCATTAAATATATATTTAGGCATAACTGAATTAACATATTGTAATTTGCATATACATTCTTCTTTATAGTTTTAGAATTTTTTTGAATTGTAGCATGTAAATTATTATTTTTACTTTCTTATAAAGACGGATGTGAGTAATTTTTATGCTAAATGTAATAATTTATATATAGGTACTTTATAGATTATAATATACTCGTATAACATAAATTAAATAACTTTTTTTTTTCTTCATAGTGACTCGGAGACTTTAATTCATTTGTTGAAAGCGTCCTTGGGCACAGGAATTCTTGCAATGCCCCAAGCTTTTCAATGTTCGGGACTTATGACCGGTGTATTCGCCACCATTTTCGTATCGGTCGTGTGCACGTTTTGTTCGTATTCACTGGTGAGTAATCGAAATACTTATATTTATCAAAATAATATATAATATATTTTCGATTTACTTTCGATTGTATTGATTTCATCTTGAAAAAAAAAATCAATTAATAATGTTCAACAGGTGAAATGCGCTCATACGCTGTACACTCGGACGAAAGTGTCGTCGATGAGCTACGCGGACGTGGCCGAAGTGGCGTTTGCGAACGGGCCGGAATGGTCCAGGAAGTTTTCGTCGTTATCGCGACAAACTGTCCTATGGTTGCTATTCGTCACGTACTTTGGCACTTGTAGCGTGTACACCGTGATCATCGCCACGAATTTCCAACAGATGTACGAATACCACGTAATGCCTAACGTGGACATCCGGTACTTCATTGCCGCGCTACTCTTGCCGCTCATAGTCCTCAGCTACGTGCCCAATCTCAAGTACTTGGCCCCCGTGTCTCTGGTGGCCAACGGACTGATGGCCGGCGGCTTGGGTATCACGTTCTACTATCTGCTGTGTGATACACCTAGCATCTCTGAAAGGCCGCAGATCGCATCTTTGGAAACGTTTCCGACGTTTTTCTGTCTCACCGTGTTTGCCATGGAGGCTATCGGTGTGGTACGTACATTAAATTCCGATAGTCAATATTTATAGATTCTAGATATATGGTTAAAACATATTATAATAGATATATGATGTATGTAAAAACAATTTTTTTCAAAATAAAATAAATGTTTAGGTTAAGAATTAAGAGGATTTATTGAGCTTTTTAACCCTGGACACGGCTAGTAGACCATCCCGTATGTACTACACGGTTATAACCTATGGTTATCTTTTGAGAAATTTATGTCTAAGGACTATTGATTACAGTTTTTATCAATTTAATATATACTAAATGGGAATATGTCGATAGGTAGTCGACAATACAAATAGCAAACTTAAGAAATGGTTATTAAATATATAGTTTGATAGTTTATGACTTATGATCAAAATAATGATGACATTGTAGTCTCTTATTGTTTTTCTGACCACTGTTTGTGTTTTGCAATGGTTAAGTAATATAATCATTAGGTATATTTTAAATTTTCATTTGGTTGTAATGTTTATAGAATAAAAAACCAAAATATGTAGTCAAATTATTAATGATTATCTTATAAATAAATGGTATATGGTATATTATATTGTATATACTACATATTATAATATATTATATATTGTAATGATGTCAATTTATAAAATAATTGTCCTGCAGAAATGCAGACTGTAGGTATAATTATGTACCCATTGAATAAAATAATTAATATATTATGTTTTATGTTCTGAATTCTATGGATTTCAATAACATTTAATCATTTATTTTTATATTTCATATTATTTTACCTCATGCATTGTTTATTTATTTTATTTGTCATATTTTAAATAATTTCAGTATATTTTATTTACATTGATTATAATTTATAACATTGTGTATTGTTGTGGATAGGTAATGCCATTGGAAAATAATATGAAGACACCTAAACATTTTTTGGGATTGGCCGGTGTTTTGAATATGGGCATGACTGGCGTGACTATTATTTATATAATGCTTGGTTTTCTTGGTTACTTAAAATACGGTGAAAATACTGAATCAAGTATAACATTGAACCTTCCTACTGAAGACATGTAAGTAATGGTTGATTTTCAACCGAGAGAATACTATTTCTACGGGAAATTTATAGCACTTTAAAAATGTATGAATAATAATGTAGTTGTATATTGTGAAATATATCTTTAATAAATATTGCCAATTAAAAATAAAAACTATAAAATTTGCATAACTATATATAATATATATATATATAAAATGTATTCAATAATGCAATGTTATTACTTAGTACAGTGTTTCCCAACCTTTTTACCACTACGGACCACTTTGACAATATTTTATAGGTCACGGACCATCTCAATTTTATGAAAACTAGGAATACCTTTTTTTTGCTCAACAAGAATACACAAAATTTATTGAAAAATGTTAATTTTTATTTTACTTTATATTTTTGCGATAATAGTATAATTTATTACTCTGATACCGATGATACTTTGATAAAGTGGAAAATACTTATTGGTAACAAACGATAAGATAACTGTATAATATTATTCTGTTCATGTTTTTTGCTACTCGTATTTAAAAAAAAAATTAATTTGTAATAGAAATCGAAGAAAAAATCTATGGGACCACCGACTGGGAAATACTGACTAAGTAAAATAAAATAATAAATAAATACCTTATAATAGTAAAAAAAAAAAATATTAATAAGTAATTACAGATAAGAAATCAATTATAATTTTAAAATTTTAATATAATATACTATTAGGTACATATGCAAATTAAAATAATAATTATTATGAGTAGGTAATAAAGATCAAATTTTATAACAATATAAATAAAAATCATATAACACGCTAAAATATATAAAAATACAAAAAATTTAATTTTTTAGTAAATGTTCGAAAATATAATCATAATTTTTTAAGCTTAGAAATAAAGCAAATTAAGCTTTGAATAATTAAAATATGCAAATTTAATACAATTTGAAATATTATTGCACTACTAATTAATTTTGTTATTTATGTTCCTCAGAGCTGCTCAACTGGCCAAAACGTTTATTAGTCTAGCTGTATTTTGTACATACGGATTACAGTTTTTCGTGTGTTTGGAAATTGCATGGGCCAAGATCCAGGATAAATATGAAAAAGCCACTACTTTCCACAATTATCTTTTAAGAACTGTTTTGGTAACCATTTCCGGTAAAAGAATATTAATTTTGTTTATATTTAAAAAATGTAAAATACCTAATCAAATTATTATTAAGTACATATTTTTTATTTTTGTTTTGAAATCAAATATTTATCAAAAATGCATTACAGGTATGTAATGTACATTTTATATCAAACATTGAACATTTGATGTAATAATAGGACTATTATAGTTTTATACTACAAAGCATTATAACGTAATTTTATTTCTTCAGTTAAATACTTTTAAACAAATTTTTTTAATTCAATCATATTATAGTAAATTAAAATGTTTATTATTATTAAACATAAATGAATATGTTAAATTTAATATACATTGAAATTGTTTTTAAAATATGTAAAGATACCCTACTAAACCAACTAAAAATAATAAGTTTATATATTGAATGACCATTTTGGTTCTTTATCTACTCTAACTAAATGTTTTACGAAATATAAAGTAATTTCGTTTAAATTTCATATGATATAAATAATAATTTTGGTTTAATGTAATTGGTTCACTAATCATTTAATCTTGCCTTATGATATCAAACACTAACATTTAAGCGCACAAGTACATTATTGAAATAATAAGTAATAAAGAAATATATTAATATAACATAATATTTATTTTTTTTATTTTATCTACAGTGGCTATTGCTGTGGCTGTACCGACCATAGGTCCATTCATCGGGCTCATTGGGGCTTTCTGTTTCTCACTGTTGGGTATAATCATGCCTGTGTTCATCGAATTTGCTACATATTGGGAAAAAGTGACTGTATGGATGACTTTGAGGAATATGGTGCTAATTGCAGTTGGTATGTTATCACTGATATTCGGTACAGCAAATAGTATTACAGATATACTAAACAATTATTCACCTGTTGCGCCCAAAATAATCATGGGCGACGAGGGCAACTTTACTAAATCCTACTAGCCAATCAGTAGATGGACTGAGCATCGGCACAGTATTCAAAATTAATAAAGTAAAAAAAAAAAAAAATAATAATAATTCGTAATTACATAATAATAATAGTTAAAAAATTGAATTATGACATGTTATTATATTTTCATAATGAGAAATTATAATGTAACATACGAATCATTTCTATCTTTTATATTTCACGTGCATATTGAACTTGCTACGGTAATTTAATTTAAGGATTTTAATATAAAGTATAATACTTGCAGACTATTAAATCATTTGTATAAGTATTAATTATTATTAAATACAATTTTTTTTTTTTATATTTATAATTTATTAGTCTATAATCCATTTGTAATTTGTGTATTATCCTATTGTAAGACTTTATGTTTTATCGTATTAATAAGATGAATTATAAATGTATTATTTTTTTTTTATATTCATAATTATTATGTTAATTAGATGAATATAATATTATATAATAAAATGATTCTTTTTATACAATACTATAATAATAAAATAAAATAAAAATATTTGTATATTGTATAATTAAATGTCCTAAAGACTAGATTTATTTATTTTCCTATATTTTCTTACAAAGTATTTATTTTTATACTTATAAACTCGCGTGTGTATATATATATGAATATAAAAAAAAATAAAAAAAAAAAAAAAAAAATAGGAAATAAAGTTATATAATATTATAATCTATGTATAAAATTATTGATTACAAAATTTATAAAATTAAAATGTGATTGATAATTAAGTTAGTTTAGTTTTGTGGGTAGTTTGACGTCTTTAGTGCCTTGATCCGAGTATCAATGCTATTTAATGCTTCCAACATAGGGAACAGTTCAGCCATCAGTCCATTGGTGACACTGACTAAATCTTCTTCAGTTACAATAAACCCATCTAACAATAAAACCCATCAATTTTATAAATTATCCATTTCAATATTTTTATTTTTTTTTATTTTTTTTTTTTTTACGAAGTGAAATAATTTTAGTCACATAATCGTATAAGTAAATATAATCAATCATGCCATAAGTAATGTACCTGTGTGTTTTTCAATTAACAGATGACAGTAGACACTTAATATGCTAGTGATGTCGTCTTCATCATCCGTCCCCATGGATATCAATTCGCTGGGCCAACGATTTCTATGAGATAAAAAGTTATCTTGTTCAATATGTTAAATTTTTCATTTATTTATTACTGTACTTAATAATTTATTAGTTAAAAAAAAAGAAATCATTTTTAAATAAAAAGAAATCATTTTTAAATAAAAAAAAATTATTTTTAATAAATTGATAAATTTTTAAGGTGTTATATTAACCATACAAAATATTAAAAATATTTTTAATATGTAGAGATTTAATTGCCATTATTCTAATTGTAATCTTTTTTATTTAGTTTGTTCCTAATTTTATGTTTTCAAAAATGTACAAAATTATTAATTAAATATTTTAATAAAAATGTAATTATGTATTATAGTACCTATCCTTTTTTTATTGAATAAATTTAAAATATGAATTTAAAATTTTATCAAAATAATTCAGAAATACAATAATTATAGCTCTATCATATTTGTATAAAATAATTTTGCGTTTGTTTATATTTATAATTTTAATCATATATTTTGGGTTTTAAAATTGAAACTAAAATTTGGCAGAAAATATTTCACTTAGATTATGTATTTTAATCAGATTATTTATCCTTTACAGTTCTGACTATAAATGTATTTACACATTGTCGATCATACTTGTTTTGTTTGGTGTAAGTAAGAGCGTTTGGCCAATCCGATTCTTCAAGAATTTGGACTAAACTTTCTTCGGGCGTTGGAGCTAATGGATGTGTACCGCTCTCATCTTTGGCACGCAGCAGAGCTCTTCTAACAGTACTCACTTCGGCTGACAAATTTTGAAGCTGTGGATAACAAAAATTATACTATTGAATGCATATTTTTCTTCATAGCAAAACAAAATATAAAGAAACCGTTCGGTTTTAAAATTTACAAAAATAAAGTTTTGCGTCAGAGTACAGGGACAATATTGTATGTATATAATTAGTTGGACTATCGAGTCCACGGAACGATCGGTAAAAATAAAATAATTTAACAGTTTAGTATTCTCTTCATGTAGATGTGTTAATTAGTCAGTGAGAAATAAAAAAAATGTGATTTAACGGTTTCCCACCCAACACTTTTATAAAATTATATAACGATTAACTTTTAACCGGCGATGTTTTAACGAATTAACTTTTTTAAAATAACAAAATAAATTATACGTGGTGTATTTTATCCTCGTACAAATTCGGACATTTTAAAATACTCGCCTTGTTTTCTGCGGCTGTATTCGATAGCGTTATGTACATTTTGGCGGCTGCTTCTAAAAGCAACAACAGCTGCAAGTGTAACCTGTACAAAGATCTGCCCAAATCCAAAATCGACTCTTCGTTTAAGTACGCGGTGCTGCTGGTACCGCCTCCACCACCTCCGCTGCTCAGGCTCGATCCTTCCAATATTCTTTCGCCGAGTTTGCAAACCTTCAGAGTGGTCCGCACGGTAAATAAACACTGAAAAAAAAAAAATATTCGAGTTCATTTTTTCTCTCTAAATTTAAATTCGGAGCTAACGAATTGATTTTTGACATGATCACGAATTTCTTGTAAATTAAAATTAATTAAAAAATTTAATTCTAAGAAACGCGTACACGAATAATACGCATTTGTGTTTGAAATCAAATTTATGATCGTTTAATTTAATGTTTCTTATTTTTAATATATTTATTTTTTTTGTTAAATTCCTCCTTCCGATTTATTCAGATTTCTATCGTTTCGCTACAAGAAATATGTACATTACTACACGGACAACAAGCAATAAAATACGTTTGTAAAATGAGATTTTTTCATATTCTTAGATTTAATAATGAATTTCTCGTCTTTTGATTTGATGTCACGTTCTATCAAAAAAAAAAAAAATCCATTGGAATAAATGCCTTTAAACGTATATAGTTTTAAAACGTATTATATGTTATACCGGATAATTTTGTTGTAGAATTTAATTAAGTATAAAATAAAAACGGAGTACAAGAAAAGTAATAAAATGTAACAATTTCAGAGCGAAGAACAAAGAAATCGAAAAACTCGTTTCATCAACAATTTGATTTTTGAACATAAGTACCTACTGTGTGTCGTTAGATCAATTTATTATCCTTTCCATATCTAACAGTCTGCGATTCCGGAAGTCTCCAACTCCACGACCTACGGGTACCTACAATTTAAAATTCTTTCACTCTCGTTTAAACATATCCATTCGTTCTTTCTTTGCTGACCGCTATTTGTCGACTGCTCTTCTCGCTCTATCGATCACGAACGATCTTATCTTTTCTCACTTCTCTCCTTTTTTTAAGGATTAAGTACCGAATTCTTCCGGTACTTCAACCTTCTACATATTACTTCATAATTCTCATTACTTTACTATAATGGTATAGGTACATTGCCTGGTTTCTCTTTAGTTTTTCCTCCCATCTGCAGTAATTAAAATTAGCAGGTTTTCCCGGTAGGAAAATAGTGGGAATCACGAACGTATTTTCGCATACGTACCTCAGAAGTTTGATCTTTGCGATCCAACAACGTGTCCACGTGCTCTCGGATTTGGAGCATCGAGAACCGCAAAGAACTGTCCAGTTTGAAAGCGGACGGCGAGAACCACACGAGCGGCGGATCGGCGTGCGTGGTAAGTACTATGATAGCAGAGTTCATATGGGTCAAAACCTGTCGGCAGTTCGTGTGGCTCTTGGGACAACAGCCCGTCGTGGCAGGGTCCTCTTCCACGTACTCGTTGAGCGTTACGCATGCCTCACGGGTCAGCCACACGCATTTCCTTATGATGTCCTGCGCGTAGAGGTAATTTTACTTAAGTATAACATTATAAAGTATAATAATATAGTTTGTAACGTCTTTGTGGGCTCGCTGGAGAGCCGGGAAGAGAAACAAAACGGTCTTTATATTATGTAGGAATTAATTATTTTAAAATTAATTAACCCTCCTTTTGATTGTCAAAATTTAGATTTTTCTTTTTTGTGAAACTGCAGTTTACCCTCTTGCTGGTCAATTAAAAATTATTTTAAAAATACTTTACCTTGACCACCCTGTGCAGTATGTGAAACATGTGAAGCGTGTTATTCGGCGTCTGGTCCAATAGTGACCGGACGGTGGCCCTCCAACATTGTTCGGTGTCGTCTCGTTGAAAAGACATAAGTGCGTTCAAATTAGGAGAAGCGTTGCACGGAGTCAAATCGCCAAGATCTCCGATGCTCGAACCGCTAAAACCGAAAAAACAAACGTGATAATATTAATAATAGGTACATACTTATATAATTATTTATGAATTTCTGTTCAGGTATGCCGCGCGGTTACCGCGGTTAGGGTTAGGTCAAAGTCTGGTCAAGCTACTCGTATATTTTTATGATTTCATGTATATGTTTATACCGAGACGACGAAAATCCTAGGTACGCAAATATTTAAATTTTTTTTTACTCTTCCTATTGTTTAAAATATACCTCGCAACGTTTTTACACCCCCAACTGACATAAGTATGATTTATTTTTATTTCATATAAAATACGAATTATTATTTTTTTTTTATATATATAAAAAAATCAACTCTGCGTTCGTTTTTACAATAACAGATGCAAAAAACGTACTGCAACTTGACAAAATAAGACAAATGGTTTTTGAAATGTATTTTTTTTTTAAGTATAGTTTGAAATAAAAACTAGGTTTTATTTTTTACATTCATTCGTAGCAAAATAATGACTTAAACGTGTATTTTTGAATACGTTGAAACGAGTACTGTCACAGGTTCGTATATTTTTACGTATTTTTAATATTTAAATTTCTAATAACTAGTATGAAATATTTATAAACGTAAAAGTGTTATTATTTTTGTTTACGAATTATCCCTGAGGGACACAGTGTGCCGGGGCTCGATCCCTGTGGAATATTGGGTTTTAAACGTTCAGATTAATTTTTTTCAATATTTTATTTATTTTAACCTATAAAGGAATTAGAAACAAACAAACGCAATTCATTTGTTATTTAAAAAAACGTAACGTATATGTAGAATAAAATTATTAAAATGTTTAAAAAAAATATATATTTAAATATTTTTTTTTTTTTTTTTTTTTTTTTTTTAATTAAAAAAAAAAAAAAAAGTTTAAAAACGTGATGAATACTGCGACGAAAAAGTGAATATTTATTATTTTCGGCTTTTGAACAAGGAAACTGATGAATTAATAAAATAAAACAATAAGCGTTAAAATAACACTTGAAATGGAGATCGACTTACGAATTTTGCAAAAATTTTTGCAAAACGCAACTAATCGTTAGATATAGTTTTCGATCGTTTTTGCCAAAGTCGGTGTAGGACTAGTTCGGCTCAACTTTTGCCTAAGTTATACAATACCCAATACCTGTGGTTATACACATTACACTTGCAAATTTTTGCAAACTACACCATTTTCATACCAATCCGACAAAGTCAATGGGGCAACTCTTCGTTTTATCGGAGTACGTGACATAAATTTGCGCGCAATATGATGTTTGTTTCGCGAGAGAATAGGCCACGTGAAATCGGCATGGTCTCTCGTTGAACACTCGATACCGTACGATAATTTCATAATATACGCTTACGACGTGTCGGAACGCGTTATCGAGTCGGTGCGATCGCGGTGATGGCCGCTGATGTCCACGTCTCCGCTGTCCGCGCTCGGAGCGTGTCGCGCGTCACACCCAGCCATTTCGTCCAGTGGCGACACGGATCCCACCTCGTCGTCCGATGACTCATCGTTAATGGCCTTTTTCGCGCGTGACATCGTCGTTTGCTCGCCACCAACGCTCTCCGCGGTGGTCACTTGGGACGCGTCCGTCGAACCAGCGCCGTTCAACGTGCCGTTGTTGTGCGGCTGTGACGGGTTGGCCGTGCTGTTGCTGGTATCGTTGTTGCTGCCCAGCGGCAATCTCCTCACTCCCCAGTTGAAGTTGTCCGTACTTTCGCCCTGGAAAAAATACACAGTTATATATTTTATATGGTTTGATTAGGTTTATTTCACAGGATGTAATTTTATCCTGTAAAAATATTTTTCTACTGAATTACATATTATGGTAACTCGTCAAAAAAAAGTATAAAAACAAATCATTTGACGTTACCCATGTCTGAAGTGACGTAAATTTTATAATACAATTTGTTTTTTTCATTTTTACATTAGGTACATACTATTGTAATAAATTATATTTCGTATGTAATTTGTAACCTAGAAAATAATAATATAACGAAATCGCTAATTTGTACGTATTCGTTATATTTTTTATAACTTCTAATTTGCACAAAAAAGTATCGTTGTAAATATCGGCGAAGAATAATTAATTTATTAATACTAAATAACGAATATACAATTTTCTTTCTAATGTGTAAACAATTTTTATACTATTATGAACATATTAAAAAATCATATACAAACCGAAATTATAATTTTAATTTCCAAACAACGCACGAAAAATATTTGTTTATAAATAAAATGTATATAAGGAATAACAAATAAGAAACATTTTTTGTGTTATTTTAAATTTCAATGAAAAAAAAAAAATAAAGGAAGAGATACAGAAATATGTGTGGAAGGGAGGATACAGGTGAAAAAAGGTGTTGAATTTCGATTATTATTTGAATTCAATGATAAATCATTACATTCGTAAAAATTGAGCGAAGTTCAACAGATAATATAAGTACTGATTACAATTTTTACATTTATCAGACTCTACATTCAATGTAGTAATTTATCACAAAGCTCCTAAATGATTCACCTATATACCCAAATCTAATAGTACTTAGCTCAGAATCGTTTTTCGAATGTAATGATTTATCATTTCATTCAAATGTTAATCAAAATTCAACACTTATCTTCTTTACAACTGTATCCCTTCCCTTGCTTTTTATACCTTAAACAAAATTTTATCACATAATATATATACAGTACCTATGTGAACATGAAAAACAATTTTCAAGTAACTTAGTTCAAAACCGCCTGAGTATCGTGAAATATTGAAATCGAATTCGTCGAAATTTTAGTTTTCGCGAAAAATGTCGTTTTTTCGTTATTTTTTGGGTGTTTTTTTCTATCGCGTAGGGTCAATTTTGAAAAATTTGAAAAATGATCTAAATAAAGTACGAACTACATCCACTTTTCAACCGGAAACATATGCTATTTGTGAAAATCTGAGCATTATTTCGGGCAGAAAAAGTGTCTTCATACATAATTTAAAAAAAAGACACACGCGCGTCATTGTAATAACGACGAACACAATTTATTACGCCTTCAAATAAATATAAATAATTAAACATTTTTTTTATTTTTTCCAATGATACATTTTCATAAATTAAATTTACATAATATGTAAACATTACATAGTAGGCATTTGTGTTATTTTTTTTTATTTTCAACGTAAAATTAATACGCGAACATTGACGTTTAATTTAAATTGTAACAAAATGTGACTACTAATAGCTATACGACATTAGTTAAAAATAAAAATGAAAAAAATACGCCTGAACGTGGGTTGAATGTTGAATGGTTATAGGGAAGTTACATCACAAGACCGAAACAGTATATAGATTATCGTTTTTTTAAGCGAGTTATTTGTAGGAAGTGCAAAACTCTTCTAAAAATATTTTGCTATACTTAATTGTACTCGTGTTATATAACATATAAGTACACGTTATTATATACGTATTAATCATTATGAGTTTGTCCGAATCAGTAACGTTTTTCTGCGATTCCAATTAATTTAATACGATATTATTTTCATAAGGGACAGAAAAAGTGGCGAACTAAAAAAAAAAAATTATATATATAACTTTTTAAATGGGAATTTATGACTGATAAAATAAGAGTCATATCAAACTGTCGTGAAATTTTAGTTTAGTAGTGTTTGACATTTCATAATGGATAGACTTAGCCCAGCACAACGTCTACAAATTATTCAACTGTATTATGAAAATCAGCGTTCAGCGAGAACTGTTTTTCGTAAACTTAGAGAAACTTATGGTCCGCATTATCGGCCTACCGAACGCACAATTCGCTCTACGATTTTAAAATTTGAAACTCAATTTTCATTATTGGATAACACGCGACCAAATAGTCCTCGTCCAGCACGTAGCGAAGAAAATATAGCGGCGGTAGCGGATAGTGATGACCGTGATAAATCTATTCGGCGTCGTTCTCAGCAGCTAGGCTTGTCGTATGCAACAACTTGGCGTATTTTACGTAAGGACCTTAGTTTAAAAGCATATAAAATTCAACTCGTACAAGATTTGAAACCAACCGACCTTCCAAAACGTCATAGGCTCAGTGTATGGGCTCTTGAAATGTTTGAAGAAAATCCACTGTTTTCGAACAAAATTTTATTCAGTGATGAGGCCCATTTTTGGCTTAATGGCTACGTCAATAAGCAAAATTGCCGAATTTGGGATAAAGATCAACCTGAAAAGATTCAAGAACTGCCATTACATCCAGATAAGACGACGGTTTGGTGCGGTTTATGGGCTGGTGGAATTATCGGTCCATATTTTTTCAAAAATGAAGCCGGGCAGAATGTAACTGTGAATGGCGCCCGTTATCGCGCCATGATAACGGACTATTTGCTACCTGAAATTGAAGTCCGTGATCTTAATGACATTTGGTTTCAACAAGATGGCGCAACTTGTCATACAGCACGTGAAACCATGGCTTTATTGCGAGGAAAATTCGGTGAACAAATAATTTCACGACACGGACAGATTAATTGGCCGCCTAGATCATGTGATATCACACCTCTGGACTTTTTTCTTTGGGGCTACATCAAGTCCAAAGTCTACATAAACAAGCCGTCTACGATAGATGAATTGGAAGCAAACATCACGCAAATCATTGGCCAAATACCAGTCGAAATGCTTGGACGTGTCATTGAAAATTGGAAATTTAGAATAGACCATATTAACCGCAGTTATGGCCAACATTTAAAAGAAATTATATTTAAAAAATAAATGTAAATATAGCTTTTTTTTAATGATAATAAAGATAGCTAGTCTAATATTATTTTATTTTATTATTATTTTTTTTTTTTTAAAAAAAGTACTTATAAATGAATCACCCTTTTTTTTTATATATTATATATATAAATTATATGCGCATCGCATTATAGGCTTGTAAAAATATTCGGCGGAAATCGCTCGGAACGGTTCAACAAATCGATCATGTTTATAATAATAATAATAATAATAATAATAATAATAATAATAATAATAATAATAATAATAATAATAATAATAATAATAATAATTAATAATAATAATAATAATAATAATAATAATATATTAATATATATAATAAGGATCAAAATTTAAAGTTCTTGTCGAATCCGTTATATTAAATTTTACGATGTAATTTTTACAATCGCATATATAAATTATTATATCATATACCTTAATACTGTATTGTATACATAACGTAACGTATCGGTTTAGAGTTTAAATGACCACGTTTTTATTACCAATAATAATAATATTATGATATTACTTTCCCGTTCAGTGTGGCGTGTTAAACGAAAACTATATAATATCGTACCGACGAGATCGGAATTCCACGAAAAGATCGATGTTTTAAAGGAAAAAAAAATACATAACAAAATGTATCTGATCTGTATTAAAGTTTAACCTATAAAAATCGAGAAGAATATGCGAACAAACTGCAAGTTACCGGAATGTATATAAAAAAAAAAAAAAAAAAAAATACGCGGTAACGTGAACGGTTACCTTTATTTTTATAATAAAATATATATTATTATTATCGTCTTGTCCGTTCGGTTCCCAAGAATTTTTTACAGGTTATATGGTACCTACGTATGGTAGATGAAAAACCAGGTGTGGTCGAACTCTGCCACGTTACTACGGTATGATAAATTATTATTATTTAATGTACTCACTTCGACGCTTTCGCTCTCGTACTCGAGAAAATCAAAGTCTTTGAATACGGTCCCGAAGTGGTCGGCGTTGTCATCACGTTCTTTTCGCGAGTCGCTGGGTATGGACACGTCCGGGGCCGATACCTCTTCAGTGCTACTGGCCATGCTGGAATGCCGTTCGAGCAGCTCGGAACTTTGACTGAATATCACCTGAATGAACGACAAAATATAATAATAATAATAATAATAATAATAATAATAATAATAATAATAATAATA